>LR812535.1:17482674-17521484 GCA_903798195.1 Danio kyathit | reverse complement strand
GTTTCCCAGTGATGGGTTGCTGCTGGAAGAGCATCCACTGCGTAAAAACGTGCTGGATAAGTTGGCGGTTCATTCCGCTGTGGCAACCCCGGATTAATAAAGGGACTAAGCTGAAAAGAAAATAAATGATTCGAGCCTCAGCTGGATCAGTTGGCATCTCTGTGTGGAGTTTGCATGTTCTCCCCATGTTCGTGTTGGTTTCCTCCAGGTGCTCTGGTTTCCCCCACAGTCTAAAGACGTGTCTAATGTAATCTAAAGACGTGGTACAGGTGAATTGAATAAACTAAATTGTCAGTAGCGTATGTGTGTGATTGAGAGTGTATGGGTGTTTCCCAGTGAAGGGCATCTGCTGCGTAAAAAAACATATGCCGGATAAGTTGGCGGTTCATTCCGCTGTAGCGACCCCAGATTAATAAAGGGACTAAGCCGAAAAGAAAATGAATGAATAATATATTTTCAAATATTAAAAGTCTGAGTTGTGAGATATTCTGAACTGTGTTTGAATTGTGTAAAATGTGTGATTTTGGACATAAAGACTTGCAATTACCTTTTCATTTATAATGATGTGGCCGAAACAAGCTTCCAACTCAGAATGTAAGTACAGCTGCCTAATCCACTTTGTTGATTCTCAGCTTTAATGTTGACCCGAGCCTGCTTGAAGACCTAGAGGGTAATTCCTCATACTTTGTTTAAAGTCTCAGAGGACGTTACTTAGCCTGTTAAAAAGAAATGGGGGTATCAGCTCCTTATACAAGAGTATAATATCATTAACACATTCTAAACACTCGCTGCTCTCATTCCTTCTGCGCCAATGAGTAAATGATGTGTTGCACTGTCATCTTAATCAGCGCATAATGCAGATGCTTTAAGGAATGATGAACCATAGAGAATTAGGTTCTGTTATTTGCTCACATTATCACTGAGCTGGATTGGAGCTCACACTAGGAGAACATACTGAGGAAACCAGCACACTGACAGATCTGTTTTTATTTTTCATTGGGCTTGGAATTATGAGTTTTTGTTTCACAAATATATATCAAATATGCACAGCTAGTGTTTTTCAGCCAATGATAATCTTCCGATGCAAGCTTAATGTGACTATTTTCAATATCATAAAGTTCCTTTTACAGCATCGATGTTGTAATGTAATTACAATACATTCAGTTATAGACTTAAGCATTCATTTAGTTGTTCAAGTGTAAAACGAGATGAAAGACCGTGTAATCGCAAGCACCGTCAGGATCAGCAGGCAAGCGCAGAAACTCCATTGAAAATACTAGGGTAAAATAAACTGTCATATTTTAAAGACATGGCTGAGGGAAAATGTAATTTAATGCAGGGCTTCTTGTCTGATCTGAGACCCACTTCATATAGTATATCTATCAGACGGTGAAGATCACTGATTTTTAAAGAAATCAGACCTTAAACCTGGCAATTTTATAATGGAATGACAGTTCACTTAAAGCGCTGAGGCTGGCTGAAATATATATATATATATATATATATATATATATATATATATATATATATATATATACATACATACATACATACATACATACATACATACATACACACACACACACACACACACACACACACACACACACACACACACACACACACACACACACACACACACACACATACATACATACATACATACATATATATATATATATATATATATATATATATATATATATATATACAGTATATATGTGTATGAAGACCTCTTAAGTGCCATTTAAAATGTACTCTAAAATAAGCATTTTTCTCAGGCTCTTGTGTGTTGGTTCAGTAATTTCATTTTAATGTTGATTAATTGGTTCTTTTTAATGCCTTTAAAGTGAAATAACTGAAAACAAACATAAGAGGTTGAGCAAAATGATTATTCTAGAAGGACATTTCAGATAACACTTTTTTTCCTTCACTTTCGTCAGTGGGTGAAGTTCCTCGACACTGGCTTGCTTGGTTTGGGACTTGTGGAGCTGAACATCGATGGATTTACTCTTCAGTGTTTGGACTTTCAACAGTAAAATCTAAACCACACTGAACTGATCTTCAACTCTGAAAACTGGACTGACACAGTTTCAATTTACCTAGTACATCTATGTTAAGCTGCTTTGACACAATCTACAGTTTTAATGATTTGGTAAACGTCAAATCAATGAACTATGTTTCATGTTTGTAACGACAGAACTTGCGACCTTAGTTGGATAACGTTGGTTTTCGGAAACGCACCCCAAAACTGATTTAAACAGAAGCACGGCGGCTCCTTCATATCTTTAGCATAACATGTCCAGGTGAACTATGATTTCTATAAAAACGCCTTAATACTTCCGTACAAGCCTGTGTATTGCACACTTGCACTTATATTCTCGCAGCTATATGTGTAGGCATGTCTAGGGCATCCAGACAGAAAAAAAAGGGTTACCTGGTCGTACATTGGCCAGATAATAATAATAAATAATACATAAATAAATAAAAGCAAAAAAAATTAAGTTGTGATGACGAAAACGAGTTATGTCAAGATTACGAGATAATTAAGTCGTGATCACGACAAAACAAAAGAGAAAAAATTATTATTTATACATTTCTCAACTTTTCTAACAAATCTGACTGTTTACATCTTGCCATTTTTCATGCTATTCGGACATTTCACAATTATTTCTGAACTTTTCAAACACGTTAGTCAGTGTCTTCTATATATAATACTAAAAAGTTATGACATTCTTATAAAAAAAGAAAGAAACATGACACATTATAATATATGTGTATGGGGGATTGTAGGTGTATAACGCATTTATAGTTTTGGTGCTTAAACTCGCTTGCCCTATCTAAAACTCATTATAATAAACACAAACAGAATAGTTTAATTTTTTTATTATTATTTTACACAACATAAGAACACAGCAGATGTTGTCTTCTGTACATGGATATTTTTTTTGTGCCTTACAACAAAGGCAAAACCAATGTCACCGAAAAGAAAACGCTTTGATTTTTTTTAAAAAATATCAATTTAATAACAGGTCCCAGTATCAAGTCCTTATATACTTGTGTGTTTTTTTTTAATAAGAGTTTTCTATAATATGCAGGAAATGTCATTTCCTTGAATAGAAAGGCTTTTTTGTGAAATCTCTTATGTTTCTTTCCATCCGTGTAAGCGATCCAGTAGGAGCCCCTGATAAGAGGACACAGGAAGGCACCGATGCTTTCCTCTTACCGTGTGAAGTGAAGATGGCGACGTCTGGATCTCACTCTTACACCTCCATCAAGGCAAGCATCCACAGTAATCCATGGGTTTCCAGAAAACAAAAAACTTGAATTAAAAAAAAAGCAGAAAATATGATTCGCAGATGGAAACAAAAGAAATGGTGCAAAACGTGCACATTCATACAATCACATACATTTATATATTGTGAGAGTCTAAAGCAGGGGTGAGCAAGTTCAGTTCTGAAGAGATGAAGTCCTGCACAGTTTTGATCCAACTACTATAATAAAACACAACTGAACAAGTTAAAAGAATAATTCACGCACAAATTACAAATTTCTCACCATTTACTCAACCTTTATGAATTTTGATCTTGTGTCATCGTCTATCGGCCCAACCCTAACGCACACATCACTGTAATTTATGTAAAATGACAGAATGGACCTCATTACAGTCAAGGAGAAAACAACATATTTTAGTTTTCATTTTTAAAGCTTTAGTTGGTAAATTACCACAGTATATATCTATTTTGTTTGAGTACTGTTTAAAAACTTACAATACCAGATAAGCAGATATACTCTTACTTAAGATGACATTTTTTTCACACAGAGTTAGGTCGATCTGCATTCTCTAAGTATGCTCCATATGCATGGAATGAGCTTCAACATGTACTACATATGAAATCACCTGTTGGACAACATAATGTACTTTTGAGGCTGTTTTAGTCGAGAATGTAGTTGTTTAGATCGCAACTATGCAGTTTAATTATAAGA
Source organism: Danio kyathit (assembly GCA_903798195.1). Classification (NCBI taxonomy): domain Eukaryota; kingdom Metazoa; phylum Chordata; class Actinopteri; order Cypriniformes; family Danionidae; genus Danio; species Danio kyathit. Next base: position 17,517,497 of record LR812535.1, on the reverse strand, counting down.
ATAGTAGCTATTTAAAATATTTATGCTTTCTGAGATTTGGTGCGTTGGCCAGTCTGTCATACTGAGCAGAGCCAAGATGGTTGATCAGAGACCACAAGATGACGACAGAGACTGCATAATAAGTCCTTAGGGGAGAAAAACAGCATTTTTTCAGCATACGTTTTAAACTACACCTGAACAAATCATTACAGAACAGGTAAGTGACATTCTAAGTCAATCTCTCTCTTTTGTATTTTGTAGTGCTGTATGTATGTCATAGTAATCTGGTAGTGTTTGCTTTGCTCTGGCTTTTTCTGGGTTAATTATTGTGATCTCCCGATTGCAACAGTAAAATGCTGCGAAATCTCTGTAGATTGATGACATATGCTGTAAATATTTCATGCCACTCAGCCTTATAACCTTAAAATGTGAGCAAAGTCACCTGTTTAGTCATCATTTTAGACATTACGCTAGAGAATCATTCAAATACTAGCTCTAAAGCAGGGGTGTCCAAACTCGGTCCTGGAGGGCCGGTGTCCTGGAGGGTTTAGCTCCAACCCTAATCAAACACACCTGAACTAGCTAATTAAGCTCTTACTAGATACTAGAAACTTCCTGGCAGGTGTGTTGAAGCAAGTTGGAGCTAAACTCAGCAGGACACTGGCCCTCCAGGACCGAGTTTGGACACCCCTGCTCTAAAGTGACGTTGGTGAATTAGCAACGGTTTCTGATGTTCTGACGTCAGCTGCAGATGTAAATGAACGGCGGAAGAAAGTAGTTCCTCGTACAAAAGGGTTTTTAGACTCTGTGTTTGATTTTCGTTTTTATATACACGATTATGTCGTCAACGCAAAATTACACTTGCAGCAGTGCAATATGGCTGTATATCGTCACTGGTGGGACACTAAGGCACTTGGCCTGCAGCCTCGAGCCAACGCACGCCTATCACTGGTGCTGATGTACAGCCATATCGTACTGCTACTCATGTGATATAGCTATATATATAGTATGAAGAAAATGAAAACGACAAGCAGATGTTTTTGTCCTTTTTGTAAACAAATACAATAAATGTAACAAATGAATGGTGACATTCAGCTACTGGTAGGTGTAATAATGTTTAATACTGCTCTCCAGCTCACTGCTCTCATTCCCCTTCTCATTTTAGTTCGTGATATAGTTTACTCAACTGCCATACACTTTATAAGGGTTAGTAAATGAGTGAATGGTTTCAGACGCAGTTTAGAAAGCTACATTCAGGTGAGTTTTTATTCTAGGCCAGATCAAAACTCTTCAGGACTGAAGCTCTCCAAGACGAAAATTACGTACCACTGATCTAAACACACACACACACACACACACACAAACACACCCACACACACATACATACAATGAGATGCAGGCACTCCATCATACATTCACACTGTGCTCTCAAGAATCCACTCGGAACTGGAAAACGCTGCTTTTTCGCTGTCTAGATTAGAGTTTGCCATTTGGACAAGCATTCCGTTCATGGACATACTCCGCTTGCAAAACACATTTCCCAGCTTCTGCGAGCCAATGTAGCAGTGATGTTTCGACAGGTTCTCGTTCAAAGAGTACCTGCGTTTGGCCCGCGCTCCTTCAACGGGCAGAGTCATATACTTGGACGAAGACGGACGTGCCCTTCTTAAAATGGGGGTGTCTTTGAAGCGGGACGGGGGTGGAGGGGGCGGGGCGGGATTGGTGAAGGGCGGTGGAGTTGTTGCGATTGGTATTTTGCGTCTCTGCATTGGGCAGCACCTCTACTTTGGGCTGCTCAGCTGACGGGATGGGCTTTGGCGCTGGTTTGCGCTTTGGCTTTAGTGACCCTGAAGAACCGGGAGTCGCCCAGCTTTGACTTACCGTGGAGGTGGAGGTGGAGCAGTCTGGGATGGAGGTCTCTGAGGTGTGAGTTTGGGAATCCGGAGGTGGAGGAAGAGGTGCGGCGGAGCTCTTTTTGCCTCCTTCACCCTCCTCCAAGCTCAAAGCACCTTGTTTGGATGCAGACGGAGTGACGGTACATCCTTGCGCACCGTTGGTTTGTGAGTGCACATCGATGACTGACGTTCCCTTCGCTGCGTCGCCGCTGTTGCACACTTTATAGCGGATCATGAGGATGATGATGAAGACGAGGACCGAGGCCACGATTATGCCACCGATGATGATGATCATAGTGCCGCCTAAGAACTGGGACTGCATGAAATGGCAGCGTAGGTATTCGGACTCTGTAGTGAACTGGACGCAGCCCACAACTCGTGTGGCCGTCAGAGAGGTCATGCCGTCATCGTAAATGGCCAGCACGCAGAGGTCGTACTGTGTCCCGGCTGCCAGGTTATTCACAAGGAAGTTTTTACTCGTTGGGGGAATCATTCTGTTGGGAGAAAGAAAAGAACAGTGTTTCAATAAAACATGACATGTTTCATTCATTAAACTGCTCTACACATTCTTAACAACCTCAAGAGTAGTGGCAGTTCTTGCGAAAGTGTAATTTACATCTTTTTTGGGTCCAGCGGTAGCTCTAAGAGTAATCTCATACATATATTCATAAAGAGGGAAAAATATGTTTTAGGTACTAGGAGTGTCCCGATCAGGTTTTTTTGCCCTTGAATCTGAGTATGAGTCATTTGATTTTGAGTATCTACCGATACCGAAACCTGATTCGATACTTCTATAATGCATAAAAAAAGAATAAAGAAGAGCGAAGAAACAGATCCTGGATGTGCCTCATGTTTTATTTAATTCACCTTATTTTAACATTCAACAAGTCTGTTAACAAACAGAGCACTTCTGTGAGGTAACTTCAACAATCAAGTAATAAATAACATAAATTCTTCACTTTTGGGCTTTAGTGCAACAGTAAATATAAAAAAAATCTAATTTAAAAACAAATGGCACCTCTTCTTTAAATCCCCGGCAGGCAATTCCAAGTTTCCATACAGTTGAAGTCAGAATTATTAGCCCCCCTGAATTATTAGCCACCCTGTTTATTTTTAGACAAGTCATTGTATAACGATGGTTTTTTCTGTAGACTATCAAAAAAAATGTTTAAAGAGGCTTATAATTTTGTTCTTAAAATGGGTTTTAAAAAATTAAGAACTGTTTTTTATTCTAGCCAAAATAAAACAAATACGACTTTCTCTAGAAGAAAAAATATTGTGAAAATACTGTGAAAAGGAACAAGTTTACTACCTGAAAACGTCCCGTCGGCACGTTAATTGAGCAGATTTAGCTTTTCCGGTAAGCAAAACTAAAGCTGGAAACCAAAAATGCCATTTTTGAAAGATAATTTCTGTTGGCCAAAATTTGGGTCATACCTAATCTGTAGTTTGAGTCTATTAAACAACAAAAGTTTCAGTAATACAGGGTGTATGCAGGAATCCTAAAGGTAATGTCAATCATTTTCAAGTAATTTCTTTTTAAGACTTTTTAAAGACCTTCTCAGAATATTTTAATTCATTTAATATTTCGCTTCAATTTCTAATCAGTATCAAATCTCTGACTTAATAAATAGTTGTTAATAATCAGTTGTAGTTAAATAAATGAATGGAGCACAACCATGCAACAGAACTCAGATAAGCTCAGAAGAAACAAAGCTTGAAATAATAAATTACGCGGTTGTTTTCAGCGACAGGCTTCAGCCACTGTTTAAACTCATCTTTCTTAAACCAGGAGTATGCAAACTTCAAACTGTCATCTGTTTGGCTATATGGTTTCGCTAAACGTAGAGAGCGTCACATCACGTTCCCGCGTTTGTCGCAAATTACGTGACATCATCCGGACGGAGGAGCTTGGCTGGATGCGCCCGCCCCAAACCAATCGCATGGATCGAGCACGCCGTTGTTAATATTAAGAGGAAAAGAAATATATTTATGTCTTTTTGGAGTCAAACACTATGGACAAACTAAATTTAAGACCTTGTAAAAACCTGATTAAGACTTTAATACCTCTTAAGGGCCTTCATTTTCTTATAATTGATTTATCAACTTTTAATACTTTTTAAGACCCCGCGGACACCCTGAAAAAGCATTTAATAGAGCTTGTTGTTATTAGTGTTATAATAGATCATTGCTTGTCAATAACTGACCCATATTTTGCATGTGAGTCCCTTCTGTTTAATATTACATAATGTACGAATTGTACACTACTATTCAAAAGAGAGTAGTAATAAAATAAAATAAAATAAAAAACAAATAAAAGAGAAAAAAAAAAAAATAAAATAAAATAAAATAAATAAAATAAAAAAGTTGTTCTGGAAGGGCATCCGCTGCATAAAACACTTGCAGCCCTCATGCAGCGCCTGCAGTTAAACTCACAGCATTTTGTCATGATACCTTTATCGATCATATTTTTTCCACAATTGACAGCAAGAACAAACATAGCGTTGTCTGATTGACAAGCAGCGCCTAATTATGTTCAAAAGAATTTAAAACACCAAATAGGACGAATTTATACCTCATTTCGAAAGTAAAACATACTTTAACATTAAGTGCAGTGTGTGGGTAAGAGGGGGGCAGTGTTTTGATGTGATCCGGTTATATTGTGGTTCTGTGACTGTTATGACAGTTAAAGTAACTAGGTTAATTTCGATTTAAATAAATTAAAATTAAATAAAATATTAATCTAATATTTTGGCCGTTTTTTTGTGTGCTTTGACGGCTTTTGGGCTGGAAAAAGTCAGCTATATCTGGCAACAGGGACTAAGCCGAAGGAAAACAGATAAAAAAATAAATGAAAAATATCTATCTATCTATCTATCTATCTATCTATCTATCTATCTATCTATCTATCCATCCATCCATCCATCCATCCATCCATCCATCCATCCATCCATCCATCCATCCATCCATCCATCCATCCATCCATCCATCCCCTGTCTGTCTGTCTGTCTGTCTGTCTATCTATCGTTCCATCTAACATTCTATCCATCCATCCATCCATCCATCCATCTATCTATCTATCTATCTATCTATCTATCTATCTATCCATCCATCCATCCATCCATCCATCCATCCATCCATCCATCCATCCATCCATCCATCCATCCATCCATCCATCCATCCATCCATCCATCCATCCATCCATCCATCTATCTATCTATCTATCTATCTATCTATCTATCTATCTATCTATCTATCTATCTATCTTTCTTTTTTTCTTTTTGGCTAGTACTGCAAATCAAATCCCAAATGAACAACTTTCACAGGAAACTAAGCAGAAATAACAGGTTTGCAAATCAGCGGACTGTACAAAAACACCATTCCTATAAGCTACAGACCAACATGCTAATATTCAAGTCGCATTTCCATGTGTGTAACAGGCTCACATCAGAAACACACAGAAAACCCATTGTGCTATTCCCGAGCATGTTACAATAAGCACATAAAGCAAACGCTGCTATCAGCCCTATCTCTTATCTATTCTATGTTTGCTCTGCTGCAGGCCTGTTTAATCACATCATCTAGAGAGCACAAGTCTGAAACGCGACGGTAAATCAGCTTCGCCTCTGTATCTACAGGAAGTCCTGCTGTACCTGCAGGATCCTGAGGTCTGCTATCAGTCTCCAAACGTTCACTTCAGATGCCAACAATGACATCTCTTATCATCCATCCCCACGCGTTCCACCTGTCGCTAACATTCAGCCCATTCAGCCGTTCAGCTCAAAGAAGCGCTCTGTGATTTTCCAAAGCAAACCAACTGGATTTGGGAGCACAAAGGGCCCCGGTCAGAGCGCTCGCCGTCGCACATACAAATGAATGAGCCGAGTGCTTTAATTGCAGGGTTGTTCTAAGTAACTCAGTGTGTGTTTAATGATGTCAAGAGGCTGGTTGCTAGGGTCATGTTTCGCCGAATGGCTGGAAATATTTGCATCGTTTTAGCATTTGAATGAGTGCTAATTTAATGCAGTTAGACTTCATTGTTAGATGTAACATGTAATTAGCTGACTACTTAGACTATATTAGTGTCAGTATGTCTGAGGAGCATACGTTTAGTTTTTGTGGAGGAGTTTGTTGATAGGAGGCAGTTGGTGCTGGTAATATGTGAAGAGGTTGAAAAGTTTGCAATGCTTGGCAATGGCCAAAAATATTGGGTGTAAAAAAGTTGAAGTATTCAGACCACATACTGCACTTATGCACAAAGTTTTAACATCTAATCGCACTAACTTTTTAACTGTAAGCTCTGTTTTAAATCGGCAGGGGATTTAAAAATGACATAATTTTGATGGTCAAACTGTGCAAAGACATTCTTTAAAACTAAGAAGATTTCTGTAATGTGACACAATTGAATGGAGGATAAATGATCATGCCTTCAATTCACCTTCGGGTAAAGCTATTACATGCATTTATATTCAAAACAATACTAAGGGCACCAAAATAATGGGGACTGGGGAACTCCCAATGATGAAATGACTATAGTTGTAGACAATTAGAACGTATACTCAGGGCTCGAAATTAACCTTTTTTCTTGTTAGCACCGGTCCTCCTTATTTCAAAAATGTAGGCGCACCAGACAAAATTTGGGCGCACCCACCAAAATTTATGAGCACCGTTACTACACGTTTTATATTAAGAGATTTACTGTATTTGAAATCAACACTAATTAAAACTAACAAACAAACAAAAAAATCTGCATGCGCCCAGGCCCGGATTAAGAATTCAGAGGCCCCTGGGCACAATGTCTTGTAGGCCCCCCTACAAGACCGCACCTCTATAGTTGAATTAAAAAATAAGATTAATATAATATTTTTTAAATAAAGTTAATCTATAATGTTTTGCCCACATTTTTTAAATAAATGACATAGTACATATATTTATAGTCAACAAATATTTACCTGATTTTAAAAGCATTTATAGCACATTTTGACAAAATACTAATATAACTAGTGAAAATTAATGGTTTTTATTATACTTGTTCAAGTTCACTGAAGCAGTACTAACATTTATATTTAAGGGTATTTTTAACGTATAACTTCTACAAACTTATAATGCATATGATTTGGATGTAACACCTCTCCAATCCAGTTCTATGAATCTGAGTCTTCCATAATACACACACTGATGAATGATTCCTACTGTCTCCCTCGTGATGAAGATGAGTAGGCAAAAAGCACTTGATTATAAAGCTGAAAGTATCCGAAATCACACACCATATATACCAGTTCTAAACAAAAACATTTCCTTTCTATTGAAAATAAATGTATTTCCAATCTGCTATGTAATGGAGGGGAAAAAAGAAGAATGTGTTCATCAGTCGATGGATTCGAACCGAGTTCATGATCGATCGCCTCAAAACACATATCCATGCTCTTTACGAGCTCCGCCACGGCCACCTGCTGTCTAGCGCGCTCTTTAGTTATGTTGACTCTGTCGATCAAACGGCGCTGGCGGGAAGCACTTAACTAGCTTATTACAACGAGGTGCGCTATTTGCATTTAGCCTAAGTAGACACTACAACATCAGCATTTTTTTCCCCCCTCGCAGGGGCCCCAAGTGCGCACGGGCCCCTGGGCCTGTGCCCATAATGCCCATTGGTTAATCCGGCCCTGCATGCTCCCACCGGCCCTGCACGCACTGCTTGGCGTGAATGAGTTGAACTGAGTTAATGATAATAACTTTGCTGTTCTCACGGGTGCTGTCTGATATAGCAGAGATGATATTGACATATTACTTATTATTTGCATACGTCACTTTAATATCAAAACCGGTCTTTTCATGAGCTTCATTATTAGTTTAATCTAAGTGAATGCATGCTCTTTAGTGATGGTGAACGCAGTGCCAGTCGCATGACTGACAGCATCATGACAATTAAATGAAGGATTAAATGACATCTCGTGCTTAAAATGTGTAGATGTGTGAAACACTGTTACCTGAAAACTCCATCCCACCGGCTTTACGGTGAATGGCTTTAGTTTTCATAGCGGACTTTAAGCCACTGGAATCTGTTATCTACTCTTCGAAAAGTTTAAACGTTGGATTAACATTCACAACATGATCACTAATAAGATCATTATTGCATTATTGTAAAGTCATTATTGTAACTTTAGGTGGTTTCTAAAACAAAATCTCTCAGTATTATTTTCATTTTCTCGTATTTAGACCTTTACATTTTTGTGGTTGTAGTTCTGTGTCATCGGAGTGATTGACAGCTGATATTAACCAATCTATTCGTGTTCCGTTCTAGAGCGGTGGGCCAATAAGGAGAGCTTGAAGGCGGGGCAAACATTGCAGGATTTATTTACTGCAGCAAGTTAACATGACAACTGTTTTAAACTATTCCTGAGTGCTGCGCTTGGCGTTTTTAGGTGCAAAGATGCACTCTGCATGAATTTCTCCTAAATCTGTGCATGTGGTGAACATTTTGCAGTGACATTTTGCAGGTCGCATAGATAAAATTTGGGGCGCATGTGCAACCAAAATGGTTGCAATTTCGAGCCCTGATACTGATTTAATAATAATAATAATAATAATAATAATTATTATTATTATTATTATCATTATTATTTATTATTATTATTATTATTATTATTATATTAAAATTATTATAATTATTATTATAATTATAAAAATTATTATTATTATCATTAAAAGGAAAATAATAATAACAATAATAATAATAATAATAATAATAATAATCTTATAATATTAATTACTTTTTTTCTAGTAATTACTTTCAATTAGTTTTTTAAGAGATAAGAGAAAGATTTAAAAAAATTAGGATGTTAAAAACAGTTTTTGTTAAATTATTTATGAATTAATTTTGGTGTTAATTATATGTAATATATTTAGCCTTTTCCCTCTGATCTAACATACTTTTGGCAACTGTTTTTTTTAATGATAAACATGATAGGTACGCCTACTGTCAAACTACTGGAGCATAAAACATTTATCACACATATTACATAAATAACATATAAATAAAATTAATTGATTTTGTTTGAATTATTTTATGTTAATATAAATGCTGTTTTTGATGTTGTTTCATAAAAAATATGTAGGTTTCATAAGCAATCATGGTTTATAAAGTCAAAATAAATGTAATTAGATTCCAATAGTTGATCATTCTTAGATTGTTCTCATAAATTGTGTGCAAAAAAAAAAACACAAATATATTGTATGTTTTATTGTATAGCTCATTTAATATTAGTCAAGTTAAAAAAGAATATGCAAAATAATAACATGGTAAAAAAAAAAGGTACTTTCATTTCTTTGTTCACAATCATGTCAAGTTAATCAGACACAATGTGGTTTAAAAACAAACTAATCTACAATTTGTTCCAGAATTTGACAATCATTTTGAATGCATTATGAGGGTTAAGCATATTTACAAAAAGTGCACAAATTACCCCAGTATTTTACACCTCTGAAAAATGACCTATTTTTAAACAATTAAAACTATTTAAACGTTTTTCTTATAGAAAAAAGTCAAATATGGGTGGTAAAATGTAATGCATTAACATAGCACAGATTTGAAGCATTATTGCATGTACATAATTGATCATTATGGTGTCTTAATGATTAATTAATTTTTCTTTGGCTTAGTCTCCATTTCAGAGTTCGCCACAGTCGAACAAACCCAGCGGATGCCCTTCCAGCAACAACCTATAGTACAAGGAAACACCCACACATACCCATTTACACACTCATACACTGTGGCCAATTTAGTTTATTCAATTCACCTATAGCACATGTCTTTGGACTGTGGGGGAAACCGGAGTACCTGAAAAATTGAGGAAGAAATATACAGGGGGGCTAATAATTCAGAAGGGCTAATAATTCTCAACTCAACTATATCTTGAGCGATGGATCGATTTTCAATTCCCGTTGGTCTAAACAATGTAACTACAAAAGAGTCGAGCTTTAAGTTGGAAAATTATTCAAACTCTTTTTGGAATTTTTTGAGCAAGATGCTAATGGTCTAATCCAATTCAATGATTTATGCTAAGCTAAGCTAAAAAAATCCTCCGCCAGACCTGAAGATCTGCTGAATTGATTAAAAAATGGTATAACTAGACTGTTTAACTCTAAGGGAGCATTTTCATTAATTCATTTTCCTTCGGCGTATTCCCTTTATTTATCAGCGGTCGCCAAAGTGGAATGAACCGCCAACTTATCCAGCATATGTTTTACACAGCAGATGCCCTTCCATCCGCAACCCAATACTGGGAAACATTTATACATTCACACACGCACTTAAACACTTATAGCACATGTCTTTGGACTGTGGGGGAAAACGGAGCACCCAGAGGAAACCCACGCGAACATGGGGAGAACATGCAAATTCCACAAAGAAATGCCAACTGGCCCAGCTGGGACTTGAATCCAGCTGTGAGGCGACAGTGCTAACCATGCCACCATGCCGCCTGGTGTTTTATTATAGAGTTAAATTAATAATGTTAATGTCTAAATTCTTCCTCTGTTAAATGACCTTCTTCCTCCTTACACAAGATTATTTAAGACTGCAAAATCCAATCAATTTTTTCATTCGACATTTGGTGTAACTAAGAAATGTATTGTATTATAAAAATAATAATGAAGAACATTTCATATCGACTTCAAGTGGAGTAATAGCCGAAAGGTTTCAGAGCAACAAGAATCAAGATAACAGCCATCATCATTGTGCCCATGAGCGAGACACTTAACCCCGGGCTTGGCAGGGGATTGTCTCTCTTATAAGTTCATGGCACTTATCCGCGGCTTTATCACAGAAACAAATTCCAACAGCCCTGTTTTTGTGGTGAAAATTCAATTATGGTCTATGTTTCACGGCGACCGGCCTCTTGCTAAATGTGTTAACCGAGAAGGGAGCACTTGATAACAACAGGGGGTATCAGCCAGATGCTTTTCTAGTAACAAAAAAAAATAGGTCGAGATGTATCTGTGGTCCTTCTGTATGCCTCATTCTCTCTTTTTTTTTTTTTTTTTGTGAAACGAGCTTCCCACACAATGTGGTCGGTACACAGAATGACGAGGTAATGGCTCAGCTTCTGCAGTGTTTCCCATTGAGCACTCATGGCCAGTGTGTGTATGTGTGTGTTATTGTAATTAGCAGACTGTGGCTCATTTACAGCAGCCCATTGAGATCAAGCAAAAAAAAAAAAAAAAAATCTCTTTTTGATTCCCCCGAGCGAGTCTGTAAAGAATGTAATAATGAGAGTGTATTAATGAGTACAGAGTATGTGAAAGGAAATACTGTTGGAGATAGCGCTGACACAGATTGGGAGACACATACATGGGATTCTGAATATTATCAGTGCAATAAACTGCAGTCGTTGTTCAATTGTATGCTTTAACACGCTCTAGGTGTTCAGTCTCCCACAACCTCTTTACACCACCAATCCAGACTGGTTAAGGCTGGTTTAAGATGTATCTTTCAGCAGGAATAACTGCAATAAAGAACAATTGACTAAAAAGCGCTTTGTGAATTATTCAATTATTGGTCAGTTAATCAAATAATCCCACTCTACACTCCCATCGGTTGATTATTGTGAGGATGCTTAAAGAGGATAGTTCACCCGAAATCTTTCTACTTCTTTTTTAGAGGCGTGAACCTACACTGGTCTCACGATTCGGTTACGATTATCATGCCATCGATTCGGTTCAATACGATATCTTGATGCATTGACGATGCTTTCCATACACAATTTTATATTTTACTTTACAGGCGCCGTTCACCGATGACTGACACTGATAAACGGCAGCGGCGCAGTGTTGCCAGATTGGGCAGTTTTGGACAGGCATTTCGCCGAGTTTTGGATAGTTTTTGGGCTGGAATCAGTCAGCTACATCTGGCAACACTGCAGCGTCGATCACAGCTGATCCATGATAGACGCGGTGGAGAAAACTTGCGCACTCGTGTCTGTATCTAGAAGTATCGCTGTAACAGCCGAGAGAACAGGAAAAGTCAAGCCAGCCGGTCAAATGGGTTACAGTGAGAGAGAGAGAAATGGAGTTTACTTTCATTCTCTTAATCGCAGCGAAGGGGCCTCTGCTGTAAGTGTCAGTGAAAGACTGTCCAGCAAACACACATGCAGTGAAATTGTGCAGAGTTTCTGCGTTTTTAAGTAGTTGGAGTGTTGTAAACACTCGCGCTCGCCTCCCTCGCCATAGTAAGCTACGGCGACATATCGGCATATGAGATAAATTACGTCAGTACAAAACAACCGGTTATGATTATTACTGAACCGATACCGAATTGTCAGCATCAAAAAACAATAATTTCGACACCCCTATTCTTTTTTATATAATTATTTTTAGGGGTTTTTCACCTTTAATTGAGATGGGATAGTGGAGGTTACAGACAGGAAAGTATGGGAAGCAGACAGCGGGGAAAGGCTGGCAAAGGACCTCGAGCAGGGAATTGAACTCATTTCACCGTGAGCACCATTGTGCTATATGTCGGCGTACTTAACCACTGGGCTATTGGCACCAACGAAATCTACTTGTACTTGTTCCAAATTGTTCCACTGTTGTCAGCAAGTTACCGCAACAGCCCCTTTACAGTGACATAAATGTGTTTTACAGTAGCTGGGGCCTACCGCAATTTCATTGTACAGTAAAATAGCCTTACCACAACTTCTTTTTACGGTAAAATGCCCTTTACTACATTTTAACTTTGTAGTATGACAACTTTTACAGTACTTTTACTCAGAGATGTATAGTAACAAAGTAGAACTACTTCACTACTGTACTTAAGTACTAAAAGGCTGTATCTGTACTCTACTGGAGTATTGTTTTTTTTCTCCTACTTCCACTTTTACTTCAGTGCATATTTTCGATGAGTTTAATACTTTTACTCCGATAGATTTTTTATGTGCTGCATCGTTACTCGTTACAATTATAAAAATGTTACGAATCATTCCAAACCCACATTACCACTGCTAGAGCAACAAACGGCTCTGTCACAGGCTTAAATAAGCTGGCTCATCATCATTCAGATGATCAAAGAAGACACCGCTGCCTGCCTGCATTGAGAGCACTTTAGTTTGTTTTTGACATGGAAAACCCAGAAATTCCACCTTCAACTCCTTCACTTTCAACTGTTCATGGTGATGAGGAAAAAGACCACCCGTGGCCCTATTTAGAGTCCATGTTTGCATTTGTCGGAGTGAAAGACGATTTATATATGAATGTAATGAAGTGCATACTCTGCCTCCCTAAGTATTGCGAAATAATGGCCTTCAAAAATTCACCGTAGAATTTAAAGAAACATATCAAGTTAAATTAAAAATAATATAATACACAAAACAGCAGTTTTAGCTATCCGTAAGCTGCCCGCGGTTCACTTAACATTAACTAGCTGGCTATCATAAAGGCTGTGTCATGCTGAACGGTGTTTTCGAGCCATCATATATATATGAATAGCAGTTTTACATTTTTTAAACACCATTTTAAGGACAAAATTATTAGCCCCTTTAAGCTATATTTTTTTTCGATAGTCTACAAAACAAACTACCTGTTATAGAATGACTTGCCTAATTACCCTAACCTGCCTAACCTAATTAACCTAGTTAAGCCGTTAAATGTCACTTGAAGCTGTATAGAATTGTCTTGAAAAATATCTAGTCAAATATTATTTACTGTCATCATGGCAAAGATAAAAGAAATCAGTTATTAGAAATGAGTTATTAAAACTATTATGTTTAGAAATGTGTTGAAAAAATCTTCTCTCTGTTAACCCTAACCACTTAAAATGTGTGGTGCAGAAGTGAAAAATAAAGACATATTTATTGTAATTTGTAAAGAATTTAGCAAAAAGAAAGATGCTTTCTTGCAGTTTCTTGATTTCTGCAGTAAAACTTGTAAAAATAAATCAGCTGCCAACTGTACAGTAATTGTTTCCCTTTTGTTTTAGTAAGCTAAGAACAATTCATACAATTATATATATACTGAATATATATATATATATATATATATATATATATATATATATATATATATATATATATATATATATATATATATATATATATATATATATATATATATATATATATATATAGGGCTATAGCCTATACACTGAAAAAATATTCATTGGATTTACTAAATTTTTTTAAGGTAAGTGGTTGCAATTGGGCTGAATTTAAACAAACAAATTAAATTGAACATTACTAAATGTAATTAGTTTGTTTAAATTCAGCCCATATCAATTGTTTGTAACCACTCACCTTAAAACAATTTAGTAAATCCAATGAATATTTTTTTTCATTGTATTGGTTAAGTTTAGAAATGTGTTGAAAAAAATCTTCTCTCAGTTAACCCTAACCACTTAAAATGTGTGGCTTTTTAATATTATTTTAATAGTCCTTTCTACTGCTACTTTCTTACATTTTACAGACGTTTCCTCTTTTCTTATTTCTATGTTTTGTATTCTGTCTTTTTATTTCTTGACTTGTCTTGTACAGCACTTGTGACTGTTTTTAAATGTGCTCTATAAATAATTGAACTTGAACTTGGTTATCGGCTTCCAAATATAAATAATTATTGACATCTGCAAAAAAAAAAAATCATACTGGCGAATTCCTATTGACATTTTCTTCTGGTAAACACATCAAAAGGTATTCAGAAGAATATGAGTTGACTGTACTCTTTAACTTCGGTATATATTTATTTCTATTATATATTCAAAGGCTACCATTAACTGTTTGTTAATCAGTAATCTTCAAAATGTCTAATTCATGTTTTAAATAGCCTGATGGTTCCTAAATTGTAAGCACATTTTCATTTTTGGGTGAACTATTGATTTACGTATATGAGTCCAGCAAAGTTTTAATAATGGTATTTATGTTCACTCTACAAATGTCTTACTCATAGACATCTCCTCATAACAATAGAAAAAGCATTTTTAGACTTTGACAGAATACAGAATAAATTGAAGGAATACAAACAATACCATAATAGATGACAGTCATAATAGGAATAAAACCCAGCACAGTCTAGTCCAAAAACAATCCCAGCATTATTCATTTAAGAGAAAATTAGAAATGGATTTCTAGCATTTCACAAAAAGCAAAGCATTGATCCATCCATTAGAACAACACAAACTGGTGATGGATTTTTCTGCTAATGTACTAAATAAGATCTTTTTTTTCTCACACTTTGCTGTTGTCCAAAGGTTCAAAATCAGCTCATTTGTGCATCTAGACTGATTTTGAGGGTCACTCTCTTCTTGCCAGATTGACTGAGTTAGACAGATTCTTTAATGTCAATCTAGAATCTACAAATCATTAATGCGAGATATTGTCTGATTCAGTTTAAAGTGCTTCATAGGTTTCATCATTCCAAGTGTAAATTGAATAAAATATTTCCATAAGTGTTGCCATTGTGTGACAAATGTCAGCTTTTTTTTAGATTCCAACCTGTCCAATTCCTATGTTATGTGTCCCAAATTACAAAGTTTTGGAAACAACATATTCCAAGTTTTTTCAAATACATTAGACATTCTGATTGAACCAGATCCTATATTTGGAGTTTGCGAAGAATTTTTGAGACCTACACGGGTTCAACAACAGCTTGTTTCCTATGGGTTGGTCTCTGCCAAAATAAATATCCTTTTGTTTTGGAAAAAAAAAGAAGTTCCAACTCTTAAATTATGGCTGACAGAGTTAACGGATACATTACATCTGGAAAATAATGATAATAATAATTCCTTACATTTATATAGCGCTTTTCTGGGCACTCAAATCGCTTTACACATAGGGGGGAATCTCCTCATCCACCACCAGTGTGCAGCCATTTTGCGCCAGACCACACACTACACACCAGCTGACTGGTGGAGAGGAGACAGAGTGATGAAGCCAATTATGATATGGGGAGGGTTAAGAGGCCATGATGAACAGAGGCCAGTGGGCAGATTTGTCCAGGATGCCGGGGTTAAACCCCTACTCCTTTTTCGAAGGACATCCTGGGATTTTAATGACCGCAGAGAGTCAGGACCTCAGTTTAATGTCTTATCCGAAAGACGGCACTCACTGAGCAGCAGTGGTGGAAAGAGTACTGAAAATTCATACTCAAGTAAAAGTACCATTACTTGCCTAAAAATGTAGTGCAAGTAGAGTAAACGTATCTGCTGTAAATATTGCTCAAAGTATGAGTAAAAAGTAGCCCTTTTAAATGTACTCAAGAGTAGTGAGTATTATGCTGTCAAAAGCTGATATATTTACATGTAATTTGTGCATGTGTGTGTAAACGTAACATTCTGTAGTGCATTTAGTTATTGCCCTGAAGGCACACAACATCAAAAGACATTAATATTAGGTTAGATTTAGGTTGTAATGTCAGGTGACCAAAATTAATTGTCAAGCCAGCAGCTAAGGACAACGTTATTTTGATGTCCAATAATGTTGTCAAATGACGTTGATATTTGGTTGGTTTTAGGTTGTTAGAAGGTGACCAAAATCCAGCGTCGAGCCAACATCTTAAACCAACGTCATATATGACGTCAAATACTGACATTTATTCATCAGGTACGGCAACCAACGTCTGATAGATGTCATAGGGGTAACAATCACACAATGTCAAGCTGTAACATCATTAGACGTTGCTATTTGGTTGATTTTAGGTTGGACATTGGATATTGATGTTGGCCTGACGTTGAGTTATTACGTCAACCCGATTTTCATTTCAAAACAAAACGCAAAGTCCCCATGACGTTAGGGTTTAACGTCAATCAGACGTCATGTTGACGTCCTGTGCCTGCTGGGTGTTTAAGGCCATTTCGGTCATCATACAATAAACATCCGTCATCTTCTCATCAGTGACATGCATCTAAACAGTCTCTGGGTCAATGCGCGTAAACATTTTGAACATCTTTATGGACACTTATAATACTTTCCAAACAGTTTGTTGCAATTTAATGCGAACACGTCTTGAAGTAGTTCATTATGATGTGATTTACCTTCTACACTATGTGCGATTTGATTGGACAGGAATCTCAGGACTGATTTTTCTAATCCCCATAGACAGGAAAAATAAAGTAATTACTGCAGGTTGAAGGAAAGTAGTGGAGTAAAAGTACAGATACTGCACTAGAAATATACTCAAGGAAAAGTAAAAGTACACATTTTTAAAACTACTCAGTAAATTACAATTCCTGAGAAAAACTACTTAATTACAGTAATTTGAGTATTTGTAATTAGTTACTTTACACCACTGCTGAGCAGTATATAGTCCCCGTCACGATACTAGGGCATTAGTAGCACCCCCTGCTGGCCTCACTAACACCACTTCCGGCAGCAACCTAAAAATCAGATATACTCTAATAGACAGGATTTTGTTAGTTGAAAAAAATTGGTCCCCTTTTATTTCCTTTCTACAAACTAGTGATTAATATGTTTACTATGCCTTTAGTACGTACTTTTACCATTGGATAGCACTGGGTGATTGGTTGGGAGAAAGTGTTTAATTTTTGTTTAATTATAATTTTTATGACAGTTTTTTTTTTTTTTTTGAATGTCTAATTGTTAAAATGTAAGTTTTGTGTTTGTATTTAAAAAGTGTTTTTACATGTGAATGTCTGCTAAAATATAATAATGAAATATTTAAACCATAGAATCTGCAAATCCATCATTTTAAACAGCATACATACAGTTGTAGTCAGAAATATTAGCCCTGCTGTATATTTTCCCCCCAATTTCTTTAACGGAGAGAACACATTTCTAAACATAACAGTTTTCTAATAAAGATAATCTTAACATTATCTAAACATAACTCATTTCTAATAACTGATTTCTTTCATCTTTGCTATGATGACAGTACATAATATTTTACTAGATATATGTTTCAAGATACTAGTATTAAGCTAAAGTCCAATTGAAAGGCTTACAGTAACTAGGTTAATTAGATTAATTAGGCAAGTTAGCGTACTTAGGCCAATCATTGTATAACACTGGTTTGTTCTGTAGACAGTAAAAAAAAAAATTGTTTAAGGGGGCTAATAATATTGATGTTTTTTAAAAAAAAAAAATTACAAATCAAAAACTGCTTTTATTCTAGCTGAAATAAAACAAATAATAAAAAAATATTATCAGAAATACTGTGAAAGATTTCTTGCTTTGTTAAACATCATTTGGGAAATATTTGAAAAAGAAAAGAAAATCACTCGAGGGCTAATCATTTTGACTTCAACTATATGTATCTGCCAATTTACTGAATACTTGTGCTGTATTTTTTTACATGATAGAAATGATTCAAACTGTACGCACATTGAGAAATGTTGATGGATTCTCAAATTACTTCATTTTCAAATAAACTAAATGTCCTTATTGGCTTTCCTGTAAATGACTTTGCAGACTCTGTTAGTGAAAATAAGGCAAAACAAACAAATTTGTCTGTGAAATATACATGAAACTTCCGACAGATTAAGATTCACAAAAATGAATTTATTTATTTTAAATAGATAATACTGTGTGCTTAAGTACAGCTGGCTAATGATAGATCTGTAATCTGTATAAACAGTGTTTATTGCATTTAAACTGCTGGCATTGCTGGATGATCTGGAGAGTGGCATATGTTTGGCGAGAGTGATGAAAAGCTGTAAAACTAAGGTTGTGCAGAAAGACTTCATACGATGATGGTTTCGGGCGTTTTATGCAAAAGATAAGCCTGTCATGGGTATGTAATTATTGTTGTGCAATATATTATCAAATTTTATTTGCAATAAGTGATGTTATTGTCATTTTTAGACATTTTATGCCACTGATTATAATGATTAAACAATACAACATCATAGTAATGCAAATATCTATAAACACTTAATGGACAAAAACACTTCATTCTTAAGGTTAGTTGTATTTTGTAAATTTTGTGTTCAAAAAGTAAAGCTTTGCGGAATGTAAATGTCCTTGTAATGGTTTTAACTAAGGGTGTGACGAGATGCTTACTCCATGAGACGAGACAAAACACAAGATTTGGTTCACGAGAACGAGACGAGATGAGATTTTTACATTATTTTTAACTTCAATTTTATTTTATCTTCAATGATGAAATATATGAATAGAAAATAGTCAACTGAAAAAAAAACTAATCACAAACTGCAAAACTATCTAGGTGCTTTTTTAAAATCAACTTGTAATGAATGTCATTTTACTTCTATTTTGATCAATTCTATGCAGTAAAGGACATGCAAACACTGCTAAAAATTTTTACTAATATGTGAATGGAAAATAGTCTATATATATATAAATACATTTTAAATATTAGCTGAATATTTGCTGATATATGAATGGAAAATAATTTTTTATTTAACAAAAAATATCACAAAATGCAACACAATTTGGGTGTTTTAAAAAAATTGTAATGAAGGTCATTTTATTTGTATTAATTTGATTTGTGTTTACGACGATTATGACTTTAATCATATCTAGCTACTCCATTGCATGGTTATGAACCATGGTTAATGTGTGTGGCGGCAGTTGTAGCCTCTGTTGGATGTGACAGTAGCTTATCTCCAGTAAAAGAAAAGGAGTTACGTCACACCCGCCTGCTCAACCGATTGACATGCAACTCCATGGCCACCCTGGGTTGCCAGGTTTGTGCGAAGCACTTGATTTGTGGTTCAAATGTTCAATTGAATCCTGTCTCCAGTCTTCAATGCTCATTTCACCCACACGCTCCATCATAACATCACAACTCACAAGACAATTTTTCACCTCAATGAAAAATCTCATCAGGATTTAATCTCGCGAGATCTCGTCTAACGAGATCTTGTCACATCCCTAGTTTTAACGTTATTTGTGATTGTCACTTTTACAGAAATGTGTAACACTTTAGCTAAAATACCAATTTCCTACTATAAACTACTGGCTTATACCTGCTAATTATTAAGCTCTTGGCCGTTTATTAGAATATATCAAGTATGATTTTATTTTACATCCCAAATCCTACCCAATACCTAAATCCATCTACTACCTCACTAACTATTAATAAGCAGCAAATTTGTAGTTTGTTGAGCTAAAAGTCTTAATTAATGGTCTATTAATAGCAATAATTGTACCTTAAAATAAAGTATGCAGGTATTAAAAATTAGGCTGAGATTTTATTTGTGAGAACGAGACCCAAGAATAGGCCTGTCATGGTATGTCATTTTTGTTGTGCAATACTGTAAATGGTCACAAAATTATTATAATAAGTGATATAATTGTCATTTTAAAACCATTTTATCGCACTGAATATGATTAAATAATACAACATCATAGTAATGCAAATATCTATAAAACATTTTATTCTTAAAGTTAGTTATATTCTGTAATTTGATGTTCAAAAAGTAAAGCTTTGACAGCATTCATGTAGAATGTAAATGCTCTTGTAAAAACTATTTGTGAATGTGTCAGTTTTACAGAGGAGTGTAAGACTTTAGTTTAGGTATCAATCCTACTATTAACTGCTGGCTTATACCTGCTTATTATTAAAATATTGGTTGTTTATTAGTATATATAAAGTATGATATTCATTCTACATCCCTAATCCTACCCAAAACCTAAACCAAACTACCTTACTAACTTAAAACAAGCCTAAAATTAGAAGTATACTGAGCTAAAACTCTTCTGGTTTATTAATAGCAGGTATTGTACCTTAAAATAAAGTGTCTCCCAGAAAGTGTCTCTCATTTGTGCAACTTCTCAGTAGTTTTCAGGAAAATGTGGAAATTCACCTTTTCTTCAGCTGTCAGTAAGCATTGTTTCTTAAAAAGTGATCTGAGCTCTCTTACACCTTGAACAGAGATTAGAGATGACAGAGGCTGCGCAAAGCTAAAATGTTGCTAACATTCATTTTTACGTAAGCATGATGGGTGGTATGTAATGTCTCTCCAAAAATTACTGAGGTCATGTCCATGTATTGCCTGATATAAGAATTATTGCGATGGGATCTACCCTTAGGAATAACAACACTAATTCAAAACCCACTTGAACAAATGTACTGTATAAGCATTTAAAGTCTGCATGATCTGGAAGCTGAAACCATTTTTTTTTTCGTATTGTGATGCAGTTTCTAGAGCAGTGGTCTCAAACTCAACTCCTGGAGGGCCGCAGCTCTGCATAGTTTAGTTCCAACTACCTCCAACTCACACCTGCTTAATAGTCTCTAGTAGTCTTGAACACCTTGATGATTTGGATCAGCATTGCAGAGTCAGTCCAGGAATCGAGTTTGAGACCTATGTCTTAGAGAAATGGAATATTAAATGAGCTTGTTTTTTCTACTGCAAGCTGATTGGATGTAGTAAAGTAGCTATTTTATTCAGTAAGATCAGGAAAAGGCTTTCGGAAGAGTTATTACAGCCTAACAGACTCCCCCTCCTCGCCATTTCTGTTTGTTGTCAAAACTGACAGTTGGAGGGGCGTGGTTAAGTATGTATGCCACGCCCAATATCTTAGATAAGGGATCTCAAACTCAAATTGGAGGGGGCCATATTAGTGACTGACAATTCATAAGAGGGCCGTTTTACATTCAAGCACAAGAAAAATGTGAAAACCTGATGCAATTGATGCACTCAGACATTCTTCCCCAGTGTAAAAGCCAAAGCTCCTTCTTTTTTGTTTCCTGTTGTACATATTGAAGGGGTAGTTTAAATTCCTATGAAAATACTATTTAAAAATTTAAAAATAGGCATAAAAATAATGATAATTATTACGTCCCAATCAAGTGTTGCTTAACCAAAAGTTTAACAGCTAGCGTAAGACAGCAGAAAGCAGACTGGGTAACTTTAGTGATTTTACTGGCAATTGTTCTTCTCAATATCATTCTTTTTTGTAAAACTATAACAAAGAGGGGGAAAGTATGTACATATTTACATTTACTTTAACATGTTCAATTCAGCCTGGAGTAAAACTTTACCAATGCATATATTTTATACAAATCTTAAAATATGCATATGAGGAAAATCTATTAAATGAGACCATTTGAATCGAATGTTAGCAAAATGATCATATTAACACCATAAGCCATGAAGACACAGGCAGTATAAAACTGATAATAATAATATGACCCTTTAATATTTACAAAAATTGAGCTTTAGTAAAAATAGAGCACTTATGGACATATATTTCAACTTTTAATTCAGCCACAGAAATAATCTGCATGTGCGTTACTTTCGACTGCACACTGAGAGAAACTAAAAGTAATCTAAATATATAGTACAGTACTTAAAATGTCCAGTAGGTGGGCGGTCAAAACCACAAGTGGCGACTGCACAACAATAGCTGTTTCCAACCAAAAATGTGACTGACCTTTATGCGCAAAACTGGATTATCGGATAAAAGACGTGCAAATAAAGCAGCGTTTCCATCCAATGAGTCAAAGCGAACAAAATCGTCACTGCCTAAATAACTGACGCCAAATATCAACAGTAAAAACTTAATATGCCGCGATAAGAGAAGCTGCGTCAATCTTTTCTTTATTTAATAAAGACTTGCGCCTCAGTAGGCAATCCTGACACGCAGTGGCGTTTGAAGGTGTCAGACACAGAGCACAGACACTCTTGATTCTGGAGGTCATTATTAATATAATAACACTAATACTTAAACGGTAAGGCGTTTTAGAATGACCAAAACCACATTTCAGATGGTTTATAATGTGCTCAGCCTGCTGGTTTGTCCATTTACACACATTTTTTTCATCACATGATCTCTTATAACAAAATCACATGACCTTTTTTAATGCGCAAACTGGAATTTGTTCAGTAAAAGTGTTTCCATCGTAGTTTTTGCACATCTTTTCTTATCGAATAAAAAGTTTATCCTACTCAGTTGCACATATGTTTTTTATGCGCATTTTCAAAACTTATGTGCATCATGGCGTTTCCATCAACTGTGTTATATCCACACATCCAAAATGCGCATAAAACTAGGTGGATGGAAACTTAGCTACTGATAGTGATTAAAAATATATATATTTTGGTGGGCCGAATCTCGTTATATTTTGACATCAGTTGCAGGCTAGAGGGAGGAGGAGGAAGGGCCACAAATGGCCCGCGGGCCGGCAGTTTGAGAGCCCTGCCTTAGATAGGCAGATATAATCTGATAATTTAACTGAAAACAAAGAGGAAGTGCATTTTTTAGATTTTAATATTAGATTACAAGGGGAAACAATGTTTTTTTTCTTCTTTTTTTTAATTACATGCACAGATTGTTCACCACAAAACTAGCAATTTGAGCTAACAAAATCATATGTTTTGACTTCTTTTGTACTTTAAAGTGGATTCAACCTACAAGCAAGAATGACGGAATTACAAAAAGTGAGCATTTCTCACCTGTAAACAAGTGAGTCATCGTAGGTTCCATTGTACTGAATCTGAAACATGCGTATTCCAGGTATATTCCTCTGAAAGTTGAACTTGATGAGTGCCGTGGAGGAAGTGGCCTCTGCCATAACCACCCTCTTATCGGAACTGGTCTTGGTGTCACCGGTGTGATTGCCACCGTTTGCTCCTGCCCTTGTGGAAGTGGAGATATCAGAAGAGCCTGGGTCCGGCTCCTGGATGTTATTTGTGCTGTTGCTGATGTGTGGAAGCTTAATGATGACCAGCTCTATGGTCTGATGGGCCTCCCCGGCAGGATTGGAGGAGATGCAGGTGAAAGAGCCTGTGTCTTTTACTGTGCTTATCAGGATGTCCAGCGTGCCGTTGTTGTAAACCAGCGTGCGTGACGTGTTCGAGACTAACTTTCCTTCGGGAGATATCCAATGTATGGCAGGTTCGGGATCTCCCCTGGCTTTGCACTTTAATGCCACTCGTTGGCCCTCCAGAACCCTCATTTCGTGAGAGTGCCTGGTAATGAGGGGTGGCTCACAGAGGAACTCCTCCTCGGGGATGGACCAGAAATAGCGTCCAGAGAGGTGCAAAGGTGTAGCGCAGGTCTCCAAGTCGTCCTCGCGATTGAGCCGCCGAAGCCACAGTAGCTCGCAGTTGCAATGTAAAGGATTGCCTCCGAAGCTTAGAGCAAAAGAAGAGGGACTCATAATGCCGGATGTTGCCAGAACCTGCGCCCGTTGGAAAAGCGGGTCCGGTGGGAGCTTCTGGAGTTTGTTGGAGGTCACGTCCAAGCGATTGAGCTTCTGTAGGAGGGAGAACGTCCCCTCAGGAATGTATTCAATCATATTGTGGTCCAAACTGAGAGTGTGTAGGCTGGTCATCTTTTGAATGGCCTCCCAGGGGATGGTCTCGAGGTTGTTGTAAGATAAATCCAGCTCTTCGAGGGCTAGTAGGTCATTAAAGGCTCCCATGTGGATGAGGGTCAGTTGGTTGTTGTTCAGGATCAGATGATGCAGCTTCGACATGCCGCTGAAGGTGTCGTTGGCTATTCGCGTCAAGCGGTTGTGGTCTAGATGCAAGGCTCGTAGGTTTTCCAGGTCTGCGAATGCATGTGGAGTGATGTAGCTTATTGTATTCCTTGATAACGTAAGGTCCACCAGTTTGGTCATGTTGGCCAAGTCTTTCCGTTTAACGCTGGTGACAAAATTATCAGCTAGCCGGAGCTCCACGGTGTGCCTGTCGATGTTGGGGGGGACGAAGAGCAGCCCTTTTTTGGCACAGAGTGTTGCGAGGTTGGGGGAAAGAACCTGACAGACGCAGCGCTTTGGACAGATCTGGGCCTTCACTGCCATTCCGATAACCAACAAGCAGACGAGCAGTTTTTCCATTGTAATTCAGGTTTTTACACCTAGGGAGAGAAAAGAGGAGAGAGGAAAATAAGACAAAGGGTGTGATTAATAAGCTACTGTGGATTTGAACTACAATTTTAAGCAAAGCAGGCCTTTATTCAGTTAGAGCATAATTGCATTTGTAGATGTTTATCAAACACCAGTGCTTAGCGCAGCCAGAATGCATGTGATAACAGCAGGCCATTGGTTATCCTGCAGTTATTTCAGGAAGTGCGATAAACAGTTCATCTTGCACAAACAAAACCCCATGTCAGATGTAAGAAATCAGCATTTTGTAACACAGCGGCAGCAAAAAAGGAACTCATAAAGCAATTCCAAAACAAGAGAGTCACTAAAATAGTCAACATTTCTTTGTGAGATCATTCTTTGCCATGTTAATAAAAAAAGCTTTCACCCCAAAGTGAGGAAAATACCATTACTCTAATATACTGTATTGCCCCAATCAAATTTTTGTGGCTCCAATCAGAGTTAATATTGAGGAGGGATGTAATGATATTCAAATCAAACTGAAAAATAAAAAGCTGTTCTCCCCATTTGGTACAAACTGCAATACTCTCATAATGAATCCCACGCACCTCCCCAACAAGCCCCCTTACTGAGCCCCCACGTACCCGCCTACCTACCACCCTACCTCGCCCCTTACCCATCATGGCCTCCCAATCACCCTTATCCACTAAATTAGCTGTATCACTGTCTCTCCTCTCCACCTGCACAATGGTGGTGGTGAGGAGAGACCCCCTAGTACTATTGTAAGGCGCTTTGTGTGTATGGCCACACACGATAATGAGCTATATAAATGCACATTAGATTACATTACATTACATTACATTATCCTCTACCCCCAAAGAGCATTGATATAGGACAGGGAGGAAATATTTAATTCCATAATTAAGGCAAAAATATCTGTATTAATTGGACGCATATGGGCCTTGGTGAAGGATACCAAAATAATCTAGATAAGCCAGTCAGCTCTCGTTTTTAAAAACCTACATTTAAAAACACAACCACAGAGTTTTCAAACTAAAATAGTTCTGCTACATTTCCAAAGTCTCTGTTTTTGAGTGTCATCAGCGAAATATTTATGTTACAGAAATGGTATGGTATATCTGCAGATATGGGGTTTTGTTCAAATACTTTAATTGCTAAGTGTATTTTTAGGGTTAATAAGGTTATTGGCAGTTCTTAAAAAGTCCAAAATGTTCTTTACAGTCTTTATATTATTTTTTAAAATAAAACAAATCTTGCAAGACATTTGCATGCATTCAATATTTAGCTTTTGGTGCAATATCAGACTGAAATTAGCAGTACTTTACGAAAATCTACCATATTGCAAAAATGCTGGCATTGCATACATTACACATTCATAAAAATATGTCCACATACAGCAGCTAGTTCAGCTTTGCAATCCTGTCACAAACTGCACCTTCCTTTACAACAGGTGTAACAGATTTATATACAATTCTTAATTACCTGACCTTTATTAAGCCAGATCAGTCTAAAAAATAACACATTTACAAGATAAAATTCACATATATTCACATATAATTACAATTTATTACAATTACAAAACACAATTTGTAAGTTCAAAACACGATTCATAAATACACAAATCTAACTTGTAAGTTCAAAACATGATTCATAAATGCACAAATCCAATTTGTACGTTCAATTCATGATTCATAAATACACAAAATTAACTCATAAGTTTAAAACACGATTCATAAATGCACAAATCCAATTAGTAAATTCAAAAAATTATTTATGAATACACAAATCTAATTCGTAAGTTCAAAACGCGATTTGTAAATACACAAATCTAATTTGGAAGTTCAAAATACGATTTGTAAACATACAAATCCAATTCGTAAGTTCAAAACGCAATTTGTAAATACACAAACCTAATTCGTAAGTTTAAAACATGATTCGTAAATACACAAATCTAATTTGTAAGTTCAAAATACGATTCGTAAATACACAAATCCAATTTGTAAGTTCAAAATACGATTCATAAATACACAAATCCAATTTGTAAGTTCATAACATGATTCATAAATACACAAATCTAATTTGTAAGTTCAAAATACAATTTGTAAACACACAAACCTATTTCATAAGTTCAAAACACAATTCGTAAACACACAAATCCAATTCGTAAGTTCAAAACACAATTTGTAAATACACAAAACTAATTCGTAAGTTCAAAACACAATTCGTAAATACACAAATCCAATTTGTAAGTTCTAAACACAATTCGTAAATGCACAAAACTAATTCATAAGTTCAAAATACGATTTGTACACATACAAATCTAATTCGTAAGTTCATAATGCAATTTGTAAATACAGAAATCTGATTTGTAAATTCAAAACAAGATTCATAAATACACAAATCCAATTCATCTGGCAAAAATAGCTATGATTTTTATTTGTGTATTTACAATTTGTGCTTTGAATTTAAAAATTGGATTTTTGAAATCTTAATAGTGCTGTGCGGGTATGAACTTTATTTTGTAAATGTATTATTTTTGAGACTGATCTGGCTCCATAGACTCTACACACAACAAGCTACATATTTGTGCATAAATACCCATTTATAATTTATAATATAATATATGTTAACACCACACAAAAATAAAAAAATATAAAAATACCACCACTTGCCCATAAATAAGTAGCTTCAAAGAAAAGGTCTGAAGTAGCTAGTAATAAGTGTGCATGGCAACACTGCTGAAAATAGATCGATGCAGTCTCTAAAGGAGTGTGGGTTATTTCAGGCAAAACACATGGCTAACAAACGTCACGCAAACAATACGCTATTTTAACCCTTCAGTTTATTAGCAGCACATTAGGTACAACATTAACTCATTTTAAAGCCAGTATGCTCAATCCATTGATTTCAGGGCTTTTAACGCAACATCATCTTTGTCTCCTTTCCTTACACTTCTTCTCTGCAAAGTGTGACTCACTCTTTCTTTTTTCTTACTGTAAAGTCCTTCACTCTCCATTAGAACTGTGTGGGTGAACAGAAGAGCTGTTTTATAATGACCGTGAGTGTGAACACCAATGCGTTTGCAAGACCCTGACCCAGAGGGGGCAACTGTATTATATTTAATTATATAATTATGCTGAGCTGAGTATGTAATGACACAATACGAGGTCTAACAACTCTGCACTTACGGAGAGCACTGCATTAAAAACAGCCATCATTAAATGGCAACAGAAGCTGACATCAGACTATGAAATCACTATTTGAGCATTAGACCTGAAATTACCCGAAGAAGAATGATCACTTACTGATTATGCAATCCTGCTGATGGGCTTAAAGGGACAGTTCACTCCAAAGTGAGAGTTTACAAGCATTTATTTACCCTCACGTCATTCCTCACAGATATTTTGGGAACTCAATTTTGGAAGATTAATAGAATGTTGACACATATACACACACTTGTATTGCTATCTTTATCCCACAGATGTAAGGACTTTTATACTGTACAAATTATGCCTGTGCACCTAAACCAACCCTCACAGGTAACAATCTGGATTTTTACATTTTTAAAATATTTATTCATGAGCCAAAAATGCTCAAACAAGGTCATCATTTACTGTCATTGCTATACACAACGTGATAAATACAAGATACTGTTCGCAGTTTTTTTTTTTTCATTTTTTATTAATTCATTTATTTTTATTGTTATTATTATTATTTTAAATGTATTATTATTTATTGCAACTACTATTTACTGTGTTTACTATGTTATTTTATAAATACAAAGAGAGAGAGAGAGAGAGAGAGAGAGAGAGAGAGAGAGAGAGAGAGAGAGAGAGAGAGAGAGAGAGAGAAAATGGAGACACCTGAAAAAAACACTTTGAAAAACTGTTTAGTAAAATAAACATGAGTACTGAACAATCACTTATATGTAATAAATTAACCCCTACAGAACAAATATTTGGCAAATACCAAAATCCGTTAGACTATCCAATCACAGAAAAAGAGCTACTAGATAAAATACAAGTCCTACCAACAAAAAAGGCAAGTGGTCCAGACGGTATCCTTAATGAAATGATTAAAAACATAAATCACAAATTCCAATTGGCTATAATGAAACAGTTCAATTTGGTTCTGAGTGTTGGTGATTTTCCTGACAAATGGAATAAAGGATTAATAACGCCCATATTTAAAAGTGGAGACAAATCAGACCCTAATAATTACAGAGGCATCTGTGTGAGCAGTAATCTGGGGAAGCTGTTCTGCAGCATCATCAACACCAGACTTATAGGCTTCCTTACAGAGCACAATGTCCTCAGCAAAAGTCAGATTGGGTTTCTGCCAAATTACAGAACATCAGACCATATTTTCACCCTTCAGACTCTGATAGACAAATACATCCATCAAAACAAAAACAAAATATTTGCTTGCTTTGTAGATTTTCAGAAAGCCTTTGATTCAATTTGGCATGAAGGTCTGCTGTCTAAACTTCTAGAATCAGGAATCGGTGGTAAAACATACGACATTATAAAAACAATGTATTCAAACAGTCAGTGTGCAATAAAAATAGGAAATAAGAGAACAGAATTCTTTACTCAGGGCCGGGGGGTGAGACAGGGCTGTCCACTGTCACCAACCCTCTTCAATATTTACATCAATCAATTGGCAATGCTCCTAGAGCAAGCAGATACGCCGGGTCTCACACTATACGACTCCAGTGTAAAGTTCCTGCTGTTTGCAGATGATCTGGTGCTGCTGTCACCAACAGAAGAGGGTCTACAGCAGCAGCTGGATATCCTGCACAGCTTCTGTCAGACCTGGGCCCTGACCGTTAACCCAAAGAAAACCAAAACCCTAATATTCCAGAAAAAACCCAGATGTCAGGGAAAGAGACACAGTTTCACCCTTGGCATGACAAAAATTGAACCTGCCACAAGCTACACATACCTTGGGTTGAAAATAAGTGTTAATGGAAGACTAAATATGGCTGTGAATGAACTAAAAGAGAAAGCGAGAAGGGCCTTTTACGCCATTAAAAAATCAACACTAATAGAAATTCCAGTTTGAATCTGGCTCAAAATTTTCCAGTCAGGGATTGAACCTATAGTGCTATACGGGAGTGAAGTTTGGGGTCCTCTCCTCATTCATGAGTTTGATAAATGGGATAAGAATCCAATTGAAAGCCTACATGCAGAGTTCTGAGCATCCTCAGGGTACAGAGGAGCACACCCAGCAATGCATGCAGGGCAGAATTAGGCCAGTATCCTCTACTCTTGTGTATTGAGAAGCGAGCAGTCAAATTTTGGAAACACATAAAAATGAGTGACCCCAGCTCTTATCATTATAAAGCCCTCAAAAACCAAGAAATGGACATTGAAAAAAGCCCCCTGATTCAGATGGTCCTGAAGCTGCAAACACAAAGCAACACAACGAATATGACTAACAGCAGGCAGCATCAGGACATGGACATGCTCATCCACAGAATTAAGCCCAATCAGATGATAAATCCACGAAAAGAAGAGTATCTGACTTACTGGAATGAAGCAGCAGCAAAACAAAGTAAACTTCAATGTTATTTAGACCTAAATAGAGATTATACCACAGCAACATATCTGAGCCAGTAAAGGTCAGTAAATTAAGAACAACAATGACCAAATACAGGCTGAGTGCTCACAGTCTGACTGTAGAGACGGGCCGATACAGACAGAACTAGCAACCCAGAGAGAGCCGCATCTGCCCACACTGTGCCCAGGCAGAGGTGGTGACGGAGGAACACTTCCTCACCCGCTGCACAAACTATCAGCACATCAGAGAAACATTCTACCCCAAACTACAGAGCATTAACCCACAATTCACTGAGTCAGACAATAAAACACAGCTTCAATATTTACTAGGGGAAAAAACTGACTGTCTCCTTCTAGCGGCGCAATACATTAATGCCTGTCACAAAAAGAGAGAGCAGACCAATAAAAACATCAGTGATGCGCTTGCAAACCCACCCACACACCCACACCCACACCCACACACACACACACACACACACACACACACACACACACCTAGATTATTATAAATGAATCATTGTAAATAAACTGATTATTATTGTTTTTATTAATGTTTTGTCCTAAAATGTTGATTGTTAAATGGGCAGTTTATTCTGATCTATTATTATTTTTGTATTGATTTGTACGAATAATATGATATGTTGAATAATAATATGATATGTTGAATAATAATACTGTGATATATTGAATAATATGATGTATTGTTGATATTTTATTTAATTATTATATCAACTTTTTTTTTTTTTTTTTTACTACTATTATTTACTGTGTTTACTGTTTTGTTTTTATTATATATGCATGTTACTTTTTATGTAAACTTTAGAACTGCTTTGGCAATACATTTGTAACATTAACTCGAGAGAGAGAGAGAGAATGCATGTAAAATGTTGACTTTAAAGGTGCAGTATGTAAGTTTGACACCCAGTGGCTGAACTAGGTATTGCATTTTTTACTCGGCCCCTTCTCTGACGACTTCACATAAGTGCAGGTTGCCAAATTGATGACACCAACAGAAGTGTGCCTGACTATCTAGAGTAAAGGCTGATTTAAGGGGGATTTAAACAGCGTTCTAACAAAAAGCAACGGCTTACGGTAGAAGGAATATTTTTGCATATTAAAAGGAGTTTTTGTCCTAACCAACACCTGAAATGTATATTTTAGAAACTTTAGGCTTCTATTTCTTGCAGTTGAACAGTAGAAAACCATGACAATGATCACCTCAGGTACACCTCATGTGCTTTATTCAGTGTTAAATGCTAACAATGTGAGTTTGAATGCCATTTTACATGACATTTATTGCCATACTACTGAAAGCAGCAGCAGATAACTCACCTCAGATCTTGAAAATAAAATAAACCGTTTGAAATTGAACTTTAGAACTGTGACTCAATACAAACCAACAAATATCAAATTCAACATGAAGAGGTTTAATATGTATTAATTAGATTATAAACATTACCATTTCATTGGAGTGCAGTAAGTGCACTATTCTGTGCTTCTGAATGGCTGTATTTAAATTTCTGTCGTGCTTCGTTTTGTGCAAACAGCCCAGTTGCTTATCACCGCAAGTCTCGTCACGTAGCAAGTTGTTAATACACAGGGTTTCAATGTAACCTGCCCACCTAATCTTTATTCTCGTAATATTTATATTATTTACTAATTAATAACCACCTCATTTGGAACTCTGAATCCACGTCTCATTTAGGAGTCTGTTACTGTCCACCGGAGGTCGTATTTTCGGTCACGGATGCATAGTTTAAGAGCCTTCCTGACTAAATGAATGAAATATGTTGTTTTCCACTAAGGCAACCCGGGGTGATGAAATTCCGTACCGGCACAGAACACACATGTTTAAAGCAGAATATCAGACTTTAGAGTTTTTTTTTAGATAAACAATGTTCAAACATGTTCACTTAGCAAGTTTCTTAAATATATGCAAACATATTATGGTATTTTTATGTTTGAGAAGAGTCAAAAACGTACAGTACAGCACAGTTCCAAATAACTTATATGATCTAATAAGTTCAATAATAAGTACATAATAAATAAGTACACTATAATAAAAATTGTTTAAAAAAAACATGGTGAAATATTTTTCTATTGTCATTCAACGTAATAAACACTAGTGAATATACTGTAAAAACAACATATTTATTTTGACCAGCACTTTATAATACAGTATTTAAAATAATAAGTGATCATATAATATTAAAACGATTTGGAAAGATATAAAATAACAATTAATTTCATTTGATTTATTTCAGTGAAGGAAAACAGTTTTTTATAGTTCTAGTTAACAACAACAACAACAACAACAACAACAACAACAACAACAACATTTATGTCAACATCCTGCCTTACCTATTTTGTCTTTCACATAAGAAAGATAACATACATCTTGGAAAAATTAAATTTTTGACTATTTCTTTGTGTGAGAATGACAGAAAGATGACATCTGAGCACAGCTGAACTAGATAAAACACTCCCTTCCCACATGAACTGCTCATCCTGTGAAACGGGCATCTTCAGCACACAGGAAACTCAGAAGTTCCCCAAATCCCTCTAAAATGCTGCCGCTCAGTCACGCAGCAAATGCAAAGATCATGTTCTTTCGCACATTGCAAGTCTTCACTATTGATTTTCACTCCACTCTGTGGACGAGACCGAGGAGTGGGATTTGAACAAGCGAGAGAGAAAGGGAATGGAAAAAGGAAAGAGCGAGAGATACAGAGAAATATGATGCCGTAATGGAGACTGATGTGTTGCGCATATGAACAGTTGGGAGTAGTATGTGGAGTGTATGATTCATGACTCTTCTCTGGCGCAGTAAAGCATAAGAGACAGGTGCGCATTATGTTTTGCCTCGAAATACATTGAAAAGCATGTCCAAGTCATATACAAGTAGACTCAAATGTGTTTGAATCTAATTTAATTCATCACAAATAATTAGATATTACATTTGTGTTACATATTATATTTAAATTTAAACAGACATTCATTTTAAGATATTACATTAAACAGACATTATTTGATTAAATGTTTTTTCCTCTGGAGAAAGTCTTATTTGTTTTATTTCGGCTAGAATAAAAGCAGTTTTAATTTTTTAAAAGCCGTTTTATGGTCAAAATTATTATTACTTTTACGATATTTTTTTTTCTCTAGTCTACAGAACAAACCATCGTTATACAATAACTTGCCTAATTACCCTAACCTGTCTAGTTAACCTAATTAACCTATTTAAGCCTTTAAATGTCACTTTAAGCTGTATAGAAGTGTCTTGAAAAATATCTAGTAAAATATTATTTACTGTCATCATGGCAAAGATAAAATAAATCAGTTATTAGAAATGAGTTATTAAAACTATTATGTTTAGAAACGTGTTGAAAAAAATCTCTCTGTTAAAGAGAAATTGGGGAAAAAATAAACACGAGTGCTAATAATTCAGGGGGGCTAATAATTCTGACTTCAACTGTATATATATATATATAGCGTTTTGGGGACACTAGGCAACTCCAGCCATAGGGCCATAGTCCTGAAATGCACCCTTTCTACACTGAAAACATTTTTTCTGCAAAGTTGTTGCAAATATTTTATATGGGCTGAATTTAAACAAACAAATAAAATTTAGTAATGTTCAACTTAATTTGTTTGTTTAAATTCAGCCCAAATAAATTGTTTACAACCACTTACATTTTTTAGTAAATCCAAGGAATCACATTTGAATCATTTTATTAAATGTACTTTTATTTAATTTTTATTTATTTTGCTGTCTTTTTATATCACTTCTTTATATCACTTCTTTTCTATGCTTCACCTTAATGCAATATCTACAATTTAAATGATTAGTTTTCTTAAAATAAATTTACAACTAAAATAATATATATATATTATATTTATATTATAATTATGTAATGTTGTATAATAATAAAGTTATAAGATAAAATATCCACCACCGCAATCATGGAGCAGTCCAGCAGTCAAATTTATATATATATATATATATATATATATATATATATATTCATAAATTTGACTGCTGGACTGCTCCATGATTGCGGTGGTGGATATTTTATCTTATAACATTATTATTATACAACATTACATAATTATAATAATATTCTATTTTTGTGTATATTAAATAATATTTAATTATGTAAAATTTATTTGTTGGACTCTCACTATACAAAATATGATAGAAAAAGATGTTATATATAGTTTATAGGTATACAGGCAGAGCAGAATTATTAGGCAAATGAGTATTTTGACCACATCATCCTCTTTATGCATGTTGTCTTACTCCAAGCTGTATAGGCTCGAAAGCCTACTACCAATTAAGCATATTAGGTGATGTGATATCTCTGTAATGAGAAGGGGTGTGGTCTAATGACATCAACACCCTATATCAGGTGTGCATAATTATTAGGCAACTTCCTTTTCTTTGGCAAAATGGGTCAAAAGAAGGACTTGACAGACTCCGAAAAGTCAAAAATAGTGAGATATCTTGCAGAGGGATGCAGCACGCTTAAAATTGCCAAGCTTCTGAAGCTTCAAGCGAACAACCAAGCGTTTCATTCAAAATAGTCAACAGGGTCGCAAGAAGCGTGTGGAAAAACCAAGGCGCAAAATAAAC
>LR812535.1:17402674-17477674 GCA_903798195.1 Danio kyathit | reverse complement strand
CTACCATAGCTCTGCTGCAGCAAACAGTGTACATAATTTGCACTGTATACAAATTAACTGTATGTACAGAATACCCTGCAGACATATTACATCAGCAGCTTACTGAGTGAAATGAATTCTGCATCCCACAATGCACCAGTGTAATGGATGAATCAGTTCTAATATCAGATGTGATGCATCTCGTTCCTGACTCATTATATCAGACTAGCAAAAGTCAGGCAAAATGGAAATCAACTGTTTAGTATGTACATGATGAACTTACAAAACTTAATGAGGAAATTAAAAGTACCATTACTTGCATAAAAATTAGTGGTGGGCCGTTATCTGCGTTAACGCGAGACTCGTATCGGGCGATAAAAAAATATCACCATTAATCTATTCTTAAAGTTGAGTTGGGAGCTGGGTCTATTCTACGCAAGCTATGATGACTTTCACCTTGATATTTTAGCGCGGATGTATACCTGACCGGTGAGCGTCTGACAAAAAAGTGCCCTTCTGAATCAAATCAGCAGGATGCCCTTCTGGATCTTTCAGTTACTTCGAAGACACTACTGACTACGCTTACATGGACATCTGTAATCTAGTTATTTGCCTTAATAGACAATAATATAATTAAGGTGTTTACGTGAAGTGCCTTCATGTAAGAGTTTCCTTTAATTTTGGGTGACTTGAACTGCAGTTCGGCAGTTTCACTTTCACTCATGCATATTTAATTCATGCCCCCGTGACAAACTGGGGTATTCGACGCTGTTACGAGTAGTTGTTGTGGTGTAGTGTGTGTGGTGTTTTCTCTCGCTCTTTCTCTCGTTCTCGTTCTCTCGCTCTCTCTTTGAATTATTCGCAGGAGCAGCGGATTAGCCTCTCGGATCATGATTGGCGTTTGGATTGGCGGCGGCTGTTTTTAAACCCTACGAGAGCATGGATTCAGCGGCTCCCCGCTCTCTCTCTCGATCCCTTGTTGGTCTAATTCTCTGTGGAGATATTGTTGTTTAAGTGATACAAAATGAGTGTTTGTTACTGATATCTCTAATATGGCATTTTGTGAGTTGCCCATGTGACATTGTACATTCTAACCGGAGAACCCGGTTTTCTGTCTCCCTGTCTGCTTGGAGCATGGTAGGGAGGTTTGGTGCCTTCTGTTTATTATTTTCGTTTTCTCCTGTGTTGTTAGTTTAGGGAGGTAAGTTTCTGTATTTTATTTTATTATCTATTTTCCAGGGAAGTTTGCTCTAATATAGTTAGTTTTGTTTATTGTCATTTATTTTGGCTTATCCCTCCCGATGTTATTTTTGCTCCTTTATATTCTGTAAAATAAATTCTATTTTCTTGTTAATTCTCAGTGGTTGTGTTTTTGGTTCATATTATGAGGAGAGAGAGTGCGGGGGCACCAGGGATTATATTTTTAATCCCTGTTAACTTGTTACATTTTGGTTAAACCTCTTTTTGATTAAGGATTTTTAATTTAATTCGTAACAGATGCAAATAAGGAGTAAGGACTGGTGAGAGTGTTATGGAATTGAATAACGCACGCCGAATGGAAAGAAAAAAACTTCCGCATTTCGCGATGTGTCTGTCTTTGTGTGTTTTCACGGTCCTTTACTGACAGCCATGTGTGTGGATCTTGTCGGAAAATATGGCGAAAAGTCCTACATGACGGTAATAGTTTGATTGGGGTGTTTACTTCAATAATGCCACTAATATATGCATACTCCATGTCTTAATTTTATTTCTGTTTAGTTCAGTTATGACGGATTAAGGAAATCAAAAATTGCTGTTTGGAGCTTATGTAGGCCTACAGTTCAAAATTCATGTTTAACTGAATAAACAGTTAGTAAACACAAGTACATCTTATTGAACATAATTTATTTTCATCCCCAATTATCATAGTAGAACAGTTTCTCAAGCAGTTTGTGATGCAGTTTGAAAACAGGAAATGAGCCCCTGGTGTAATGCGCCACCTGGCTTGAGCAACCTGTTCTCTTTTAGTCATTATTTGGGTAGCACATATATTCTGAATGCCTTCGGCAGAATTCAAATGAGCCATTTTAATCTAGATTAATTCCAAGACTACAGTGAGATTAATCTAGATTAAAAAAATTAATCCATGCCCACCTATACAAAAAATGTAGTACGAGTAAAAGTATTTTAGACCTTTTAAAGACCTTTATACCTTTTAAAAGTACTCAACAGTAGTGAGTGGTGAGTATTCTGCTGTAAAAAGCTGATGCATTTATATCTAATTTGTGGAGGTGTGTAAACGTAACATTTTTAGGTGCATTTAGTTATTGCTCAGGTACACAACATCTTAAGATGTTAATATTAGGTTAGATCTAGGTTGTGATGTCAGATGACCAACTTTCAATGTCTAGCCAGCGTCTAATGTCAATATTATTTTGATGTCCAATAATGGCATCAAATGACATTGATATTTGGTTGATTTTAGGTTGTGTTGGAAAGTGACCAAACGTAGAGACAACATTATCTTGGCGTTAAATACTGGCATTTATTTGTATGGCAACCTAAATCTAACATCCTATAGACACAAAGTGGTAACGTCCACACAACGTCAAGCTGTAACATCATTAGACATTGATAATCCCCATAGACAAGAAAAAATAAAGTAGTGACTGCAGGTTGAAGGAAAGTAGTGGAGTACAAGTACAGATACTGCACTAAAAATGTGCTCAAGGGAAAATGAAAGTACACGTTTTTAAAACTACTTAGTAAATTACAATTCCTGAGAAAAACTACTCAACTACAGTAGCTTGAGTATTTGTAATTTGTTACTTTACACCACAGATTGTGTGGAATCCTGCATTTTTCACAGTATACTGTATATGAAGATGTGCATTAAATTCGTTTGGCTAAATAAGCAATGCATAGTGAAATTTTACACATTTAATATAACATTTGAGACATCAAACTCATTGAGACATCAAACTGCTCCAAAACTCAGAATTTTGCAGTTTGAAACACCCTTAATATTACAAAAAATGAATAAATAAGAAAATAATAAGGAACAATATTCCAGTCTCATCACATCCAAAGCGTCAATGCATTTTGACACAGTGGGCTTGAATAACACTAGAATATATATATATATTTTTCATTAATATGAACTTGTTTGGCTAAACAAATCATGCATGGAGAACTGCAGCACATACAGTCTTACATAATCTAATGAAACGACTTCCAACATGAGCAGCGAGCTCTTGATCCAAACACATCATGTACAACTACAGAAAACCAACATGAAAAATGATCACAGATCCTATTAAAAACATCACATAGTCGGTTTAAACACAGCAAACAATGAGCCGCTTTGTATGAAAGTGTTCTAAATGACAAGTGACCATTCGGAATATCAAGTAGATGATGTATGAACAACAAACCCTCATGAATAGCGTAATGATAGCTACTGTAATGAGGAAGCTGAAGAGTGCTGTCAGTCACTTTGACGGGAAGCAATTGGCGTGCACTTCAGTGTGAAGAGCAGCCTCAAGACAAACACTCGCTAATCAAGCATGTCTGAGAGAGTATGGACGTTTCGCCCCACCACAGCCCTTAATGAAGTAAGGCGTTGGGTTCAAGCAAAGCACGTGCATCTCACTGCTCTTCTCTCTTCTACAGATATGCTCTGTAGAGGTGTGAAAACCTTATTAACCTGTGCCGATATTCAACGGCTGCTCCATTTTTTTTAGTTGAATCAAATTACCTTTTTTAGTCATCTCAACTTACATCAATCAAACAGACTACAAATATAACTTTTATAACTTAAATTTTGTTGAAACCTGATTAACCTATTAAAATAAGTTAAAGCAACATAATATTTGTTATATTATTTTTTTACATTGTGATTGCTTGATTCTGATGAATATTCTTCATTTGTTTTCTAGTAAACGCACAGCTAAAGTAGTTATTGTAAAAAAAATAAAAAGTTGAGTTAACTTAAAATTTTAAAGCAACCAGCTGCAAAGAAACTTTGAGTTTATTAAACTTCAGTGGTTGAAGTTGTGCCAAATTATTTTTTTAAGTTGACTGAAAAGGCTGGTTTAAGTCAAGTATACTTTACGGAATAATTTGGCACAACTTCAAACACTGAAGCTTGATAAACTCAATTTTTTTTTGCAGCCGGTTGCTTTAAAATTTTAAGCTAACTCAACTTTTTATTTTTTGAAGATATGGAGAAATAAAAATTTAAAGTCTCCTCAACTGAATATTTTACTTCCATTGAATAAACAGTTCCAAACATGCAGCTGAATCATTTTATGAGTAAATTCAACTCTGAGCTCAAAAATATGTCCACCTAACTTACAATTTTAAACTGAGTTAGCAATTTGTTAGTTGAATTTTTTACAGTGAGGCAGGACCTGATCAAATTACCAGCCTGATGTCGGAAATATTTTACATTTTGGCAGAAAAGTGAATAATTCATACAAATTCCTTTGTACTGACCATATGATACAATGTGGAAGGACACTCCTTTTTGCGATTGTTTTAGAACTTCCGATTAAGTTGCCTATGGGAAAAATTACTTGGAATAATAAAAGTCAGAAAACGGTCAAACTACTTGCTCCTAGGCATGGGCCGGTATAAGATTCTGACAGTATGATAACCTTGGATAAAAATATCACCGTTTCACAATATCACGGTATTGTGATTACTGCTGTAAAATATATTCTTTTTAAACATCTGGGTAAAAAACAACTAATTTTCCCCCTTTAAAAACAATATATCTTATTTTTTGAAAGATTTAAAATATTCTGGAGCAAAAAAAAATAAAAATTTAATTAAATTAAATAAAAAGTAAAAGTAAATAAAAAATCTTACATATACCTTAGGAACGATACTACAGAAAATCTTGGCGGTTTTAAAACCTTGACTTTTCCAAACCGTGGTATACCTTGAAAACGGTTATCATCCCATGCCTATTTGCTCCACAAACAAGCGTATTCATGACTATACATAAAAAGTAGAATAATATAATAAGAAAATGTCAGTTTGCAACATCAAGCAGCATAACGAGCTGTTTTAACGTCTAAAAATCAATGGAAGTGAATGAGACCGGACATCTCGAGCCAATGGCAGCACTCGCTCGTACGTCAAAAATAAAGTCAATTAAAACAAACAATTTTTAAAAGGAAGTGTGCCCCCAAACCCCACCCTTTAATCTCAATCATACAAAAATCATACTAAAATGTACTAAAATTGTACAAATTCATAAACTCATTCATTTTCTTGTCGGCTTTGTCCCTTGCGGGGTCGCCACAGCGGAATGAACCGCCAACTTATCCAGCACGATTTTACGCAGCGGATGCCCTTCCAGCCGCAACCCATCTCTGGGAACTTCCACACACACATTCACACTCATACACTATGGACAATTTAGCTTACCCAATTCACCTGTACTGCATGTCTTTGGACTGTGGGGGAAACCGGAGCACCCGGAGGAAAC
Organism: Danio kyathit; assembly: GCA_903798195.1. Taxonomy (NCBI): domain Eukaryota; kingdom Metazoa; phylum Chordata; class Actinopteri; order Cypriniformes; family Danionidae; genus Danio; species Danio kyathit. The sequence continues at coordinate 17,472,219 of LR812535.1, read as the reverse complement.
CCACGCAAACCCAGGGAGAACATGCAAACTCCACACAGAAACGCCAACTGACCCAGCCCAGCCGAGGTTCGAACCTACGACCCAGCGACGTTCTTGCTGTGAGGCAACAGCACTACCTACTGCGCCACTGGGTTGCCTAAATTCATAAACTTAGCTAACTAATTTACTTAACTAAATCAAAAAGTTACGAATTGCTGTGAGATTGCATTTGCTTTCACTGCTTTAGTTATTTCAACAACAAACAGTACAGATTCTTTTTGTGTATATTTTGAAAACAAGTGTCTTGATATGTAACATCTGAACAATGCCTTTGAGTGCAATAATTGGGTGTGCTTTCATTTCTAATTATCCAAAGGCCCATCATTAATTACTTCTTATATAATAAATATGCATAATGTTGTTATTGTGTGAGCACTTCAACATAAATTGAATAATTGGGCTGAACAATATACATCGTTTAAGCACTGATATCGCAATGTGTATCCGCTATAGTCACATCACAAGATTAGATTATTCAATATTTATACAGTTGAAGTCAGAATTATTAGCCCCCCTTTGAATTTTTTATTCTTTTTTAAATATTTCTTAAATTATGTTTAACAGAGCAAGGACATTTTCACACTATGTGATGTGATGTGACTATAGCGGATAATGTTTTTCCTTCTGGAGAAAGTCTGAATTGTTTTATTTCAGCTAGAATAAAAGCAGTTTTTAATTTTTTAATAAAAAAGTTTGAGGCCAAATTATTAGCCCCTTTAAGCTATTTTTTTTCCAATAGTCTACAGAACAAACCATTGTTAAACAATAACTTGCCTAATTACCCTAGCTTGCCTAGTAAACCTAATTAACCTAGTAAAGCCTTTAAATGTCACTTTAAGCTGTATAGAAGTGTCTTGAAAAATATCTAGTAAAATATTATTTACTGTCATCATGACAAAGAGAAAATAAATCAGCTATAAGAAATGAGTTATTAAAACTATTATGTTCAGAAATGTGTTCTCTCCTTTAAACAGATATTGGGGAACAAATAAATAGGGGACTAATAAATCAGGCGGTTTAATAATTCTGACTTCAACTGTGTATATTTATTGTTATTGCTTTACTGTTTTACTTTTATTTTTGTTATGTTATTAATTTTTGCTTTTCAAGCTTTCACACTTAGCTGATGCTTGAGAAGGTAAATGTGTGTTTGGCATGCTTTCGCAGGAGAGACCCCTGAGCTCGGACGATCCTTGACCCTGGGGATCCCTCCTGTTTAGTTGAGAGAGAGGGGAGTCTGAGCTCAGGTAGATCTCAAGAAGTCCCCTGGATTAGGCTAGGAAAGAGGAGAATGAGTCGGGGTGGATGGGGGGATTCTTCAAGACAAAAATGGCCAAGGCAAGGAAATCAGGCTATTTATGTGCGTCTGGATTCATCTGATTGGTATACTGTGTGATTGTTAATGCAAGATCAGCCATGGTCATAAAAAGCATGTGATCCTCTTGAAATGTGTTTATAAAAACTTGACGTAATTTATTATATTTTATGGAGATGCACTGCATAGTAAAAGACTTGATCATCTCAGTCGATCTTAATTAACAAAATCTTTCCAAAACAGAGCTATTCAAATCACCTGGTGAAGTTATATTCATATCACAATATATATTGCAGGAAAAACAAAATATTACAAAATTATTTTCATCAAAATTATCCAATATCGTGTAGCCCTAGTGAATATGTATTATTAAAATTTTAGAATGCCTTTTAAGAATTCTGAAATTGTTGTATTTGCAGTGGTATTCATTACTGCACCCAATTCTTAATGGCTTAACAGGTTATTTATGTTCAAACATTTTCACATGTTAATCTGGATTATGGCATGTCTGAGATATAACCCGAGAATATTCTTGGATTCGTTGTAGGACTATTGTTTGCTAACACTTTATAATCAGGCTCCATTTGGTAACGTTAGTTAATTTACCTAAGAAATCACCATCTCATAAGATTTTTAAATGCTTTACAGGTTAGGTTAGTTTTCATCATCAGCTTAGTTATATCTCAATAAAATCAAAAGTCATAACTTTCACTTAAATGGAGTTAATAACTTTTAAACTTCAGTTGTAATATTGTTAAACTAATATTAGTATTATAATGTCTGTAACAAATGTAGTTATTTCACACTGTTGAAGTTAATGCATGAATCACATTTACTAATGAGGCCATATTACAAAGTGTTACCTACTGCACTTTATAATCCTTTAAACATTTATTTTTTAAAATTTGTTTAATTAATTAATTTATTTAATTTGTTTATTTATTTGTTTAAAACATTTGTTTACTGCATTTATGTTCAGTAAAGTAACATTTATGTACAAAAGCAATACATGTTTCGTAATTAACATGTTAAAGTAACTCTTATGCATCTTATGCCAATATTGATAATACCGTATATCACAATAAAAGCTTAAGAAATAAATACAATAAAATAGTAGAGAGTAGAGACGCACCAATACCGTTCTTGAATAATCGATGCAATTCTGATAGCCAGATTCTGAGCCGTTTCTTGATCTATAATAAGCATATCTCAGTGTGTGAAACTGATGATCGTCTTAAACATGTTAAACAAAATACACTAAATGCACAGCAATGCATCGTAGGGGAGAAAAAATGCAAATGACTAAAAAATATAAACTAGGTTAATGGAAAAAGTCGCAGTAAAAGTAACTCTAGAAAAAAATCCCACACTCAGAAGATAAAGTCAGAAAGATAAAGTACTTTTATGCACAAGCACTTTTATTAAGTTGGTATAAAATAGTACTAAAATGTATACTTTAAAAATAATGCACAAACACATCCCTGCACTATCACAAAATAATTAGAATAAAATAATAGTATCAGTATTTGTGTCCTAAAGAGATTTAAATAAATATGGATTTACTCTGGAAGCAAAATTACACAAGAAAAGTAGCCATGTTTTTGGTGAAATTGATCTGAATGTGTTTATGATTAAAACAAGAATGAATGTCTGCCACTGAGCGCAGAAAACAAATCAACTCATTTCTAACAAAAGCCATTTTCATGCCCCATTGACAAATACAGTTTTTAATTCTCATTTTAAGCATAAACACAATTATATTTCAGATAATGATTCTGTCTTCATTTTACATCAAGTAAATGCATCTTGATTTTAGGACATTGAAGATCTAATTTATGTTTTGCAGTGCACTTAACATTTGTCTCTCTGTCTCTCTATTTTTTTTGTTTACCCATATGTAAATACATGTTTAAGTAATATGGAGTATGTTTGATACGCATACACTATACCAAGGCCCTATCCCAATTCTACCCTTTAGCCCTACCCCTTAGCCCTTAATTGTCCCAATTCTCTTTAGCTTGAAGGTGTAGGGCTAAGGGGAAGGGCTAGATATCCCTTGAAATGGAGATTTTTCACTCGAAACCAAGGTGAATATTACCCAGAATACACCAAAAGAGATGCACAAATTGTTTTTTTTTTTCATAACCGTGTTTGCATTTTACTATCATGCTTTTTGAAAACAACGCAAAAATAAAAACTGCTAAATTTCTCTCTCTATAATCCTTAATAAAAACTCCTGTATAGCAGTCCCACAACATACTTTACATAGATGAATATGGCAAGGGTGTAAATGCACAGTACAGTTATGAGCTTATTATAATAACACATTATAATCACATAATATATGCCTTCAGTGATTTCCTGAAGATAAATACCAAAAAAAACAACTGGAACTGGAAAAACTACAGCAGTCGAGATTGTCAATCTCATATGAAGTAAGAGATGGCAATGACATTTGATGATATGTGCAGGTGTTGCAGTGCAGTGAGGGGGTAAATTTTGAAGGGGTACAAAAATAGAATTGGGATTGGGCCTATATATCCAGGCATTAAATAAAAATATACAGTACAATAATACGCAGACATAATGAAAGCTGTAGAAATGTTTAATGAACACTAATGTTATGAATTGGTAGAAAGAAATGGTAAAATAGCAGCATTCAATAATGACAAATTTCAAAATACTGTTCAGGTAAGAACACGAGATCAATAATAAAACTTCACTTGGTGACAGTGCCATTTCATTATATGACAATGGAAAAATAATAAGAATTTATGAATAATTTATAAGTATACACAACAATATGCTGTTCTAGCATAATGTTGAAACTATGGTAAATATTAATTCATCTCATATATCAGAATAATATTAGATTTGAGCTTAATGAGTAATTTACAGTGCATTTGATATTATAATAAATCAATCAATAATAATAATAATAATCAATATGTTCTGAATTGGTGACACAGTGGCTCAGTGGTTAGCACTGTCGCCTTACAGCAAGAAGGTCGCTGGTTCGAGTTCGGGCTGGGTCAGTTGGCATTTCTGTGTGGAGTTTGTGTGTTTACCCTGTGTTTCCCTCACAGTCCATAGACATGCGATATTGGTGAATTAAATAAACTAAATCGTAGTTTATGTGTGTGTGTGTGAATGAGTGTGTATGGATGTTTCCCAGTACTGGGTTGCAGCTGGAAGGGTATACGCTGTGTAAAACATATGCTGGATAGGTTGGCAGTTCATGTCGCTGTGGCGACCCCTGATGAATAAAGGGACTAAGGCAAAGGAAAATAAATGAATGAATGAATGATCCAGGTCCAGGACCAGGACTAGACACCCAGATCTATCTAACAATTTAGTTAACACAACTTTAGTACAATTCTGTAAACACAACTGATTTCATTCATTTTCTTTTCGGCTTAGTCCCTTTATTACCAGGTGTTGCCACAGTGGAATGAACCGTCAACTTATCCAGCATATGTTTTACACAGCGAATGGCCTTCCAGTTGCAACCCAGTACTGGGAAACACCTATAAAACTCTCACATTCACACACACACTCATACACTACGGCCAATTTAATTTATTCAATTCACCTATTCAACGAATGTCTTTGGACTTTGGGGAAAACTGAAGCACTTAGAGAAAATCCACACGAACATGGGGAGAACATGCAAACTTCACACAGAAATGCCAACTGACCCAGCCGAGGCTCGAACCAGTGACCTTCTTGCTGTGAGGCAACAGCGCTACTCGGATTTATATAAGAATAAAAAAATAACTGGGATGGTTAAAAGCATATTTTGGGTCTCTTCTTTGCTTACATATGTATGTGTATATGTTGACCTGAGTGTGACAGAGAGAGAATGACAAAGACATGATGTACAGAATTCCATGATTACCGTATGCATCATTCATACGATGAAACATGAAAACTGCTCCATAATTCACATTGGTCATATTTTACACACAACGTGCACATCAATTTTTAAGCGCCCTAAAAGGAGATGTTTTCCTCTGAAAAATATTACCATAAATATTTCAGATGTGTCAACAGAAAAGACATGAAGCGGGGGATGCAGAAATATAGAGCGGAAAAGAGAAAGAGTTCAAGCTCATTCTGCAAAACTCTCCCAAGATTTACATTTGGCGCTCTGAGGGATTCATGTTTGAAGAGTTGTATTTGAGAGTAAAACTCCGCTAGCCTTGCAGATGACATAACTTTTTCTATTGACAGCCATTCAAAAGCTGATATACAAAAAAAAGAATACAAATCACAATGATTTCATTAATATATAACATGTTTTACTATATTTTACATGGATTTACTTTAGTACCATGCAATAACTACACCATGGTAAATCACATATTCAATTTGATTCAAGCTTGTATAGAGCTTTTTACAATAAACATATAATATGTTTTACTCAGTGGATGCCCTTCCGTCCGCAACCCAGTACTGGGAAACACCCATACACACTCATACACTATGGCCAATTTAGTTTATTCAATTCACCTACAGCGCATGTCTTTGGACTGTGGGGGAAACCTGAGCACCCGGAGGAAACCCACACCAACATGGAGAGATGATGCAACCTCCACAAAGAAATGCCAACTGGCCCAGCCATGACTCGAACCAGCGACCTTCTTGCTGTGAGGCGACAGTGCTAACCACTGAGCCATCGTGCCACCCTTATACACTATATGAATTGTATTATATTATTCATTTAGACATACAGTTGAAGTCAGAATTATTAGCCCCCCTGAATTATTATCCCCTGTTTATTTTTTCCCCCAATTTCTGTTTAACGGAGAGCAGATTTTTTTAACACATTTCTAAAAATAATAGTTTTAATATCTCATTTCTAATAACTGACTTATTTTATCTTTGCTATGATGTCAGTAATTAATATTTGACTAGATATTTTTCAAGACACTTCTATACAGCTGAAGTGACATTTAAAGGCTTTACTAGGTTAATTAGGTTAACTAGGCAGGTTAGGGTAATTAGACAAGTTATTGTATAATGATGGTTTGTTCTGTAGACTATCGAGAAAAAAAAATTAGCTTAAAAGGGCTAATAGTTTTGACCTTAAAATGGGTTTTAAAAAATTAAAAACTGCTTTTATTCTAGCCAAAATAAAACAAATAAGACTTTCTCCAGAAGAAAAAATATTGTCAGACATACTGTGAAAATGTCCTTGCTCTGTTAAACATCATTTGGGAAATATTTAAAAAAGAAAAAAAATTCAAAGGGGGGCTAATAATTCTGGCTTCAACTGTGCGTAATGTGCTAAAGGAGAAATGGAATGAAATTACACTAGTTGTTGTTACTAAGCTTATACACGTGTATTAATACTTAATGAAACTGGATTCTGGAACTCTCTCCCCTTATAACATTAGACACTCTGAATATTTAAGATTGTTTAAATCATCCTAGAAAACACACTACTTTACACTCACCTGTTTGTGAGGCGTGTATTCTTAGTGTGTTTTTGATTCTACATATTTAAATGTTTTATCTATTTTGAATGTTGAATTTCATTCATTCATTTTCCTTCGGCTTAGTCCCTTTATTCATCAGGGGTCGCCACAGCAGAATGAACTGCCAACTTATCCAGCATGTTTTACACAGCAGATGTCCTTCAAGCTACAACCCAGTACTGGGAAATATCCATACACACTCATTCACAACGGCCAATATAGTGCCAATATAGTTTATTCAATTCACCTAGCGCATGTCTTTGGACGGTGGGGGAAACCGGAGCACTCAAGGAAACCCATGTGAACATGGGGAGAACATGCAAACTCCACACAGAAATGCCAACTGGTCCATACGGGGCTCGAACCAGTGACCTTCTTGCTGTGAGGCGACAGTGCTAACCACTGAGCCACCGTGTCACATTTATTTGTTATATATAAAATATAATTTTTCCCAGTACTGGGTTGTAGCTGGAAGGGCATTCACTGTGTACAACATATGCTGGATAAGTTGGCAGTTCATTCCACTGTGGCGCTCACTGATAAATAAAGGAAAAACAATGAATAAAATATAATTATACTAAGCACAATTTTAAGCCAGAATACATTTTTAGATGTATTTTTTTTGTATACATGAATTAAATTTATGCTCAGCCATCAAAATAACGCTTTTATCCATGTTTGATTTGGATCCAGAAAGTCAATCTCTGATTGTTCACTGGTCAAACATCATGATCATTCTCCAGTTCGCTTTTGCATGACATAAACGGTGCGGCTGCTCATCTCACATCTCTCTGAAGTAAATGTCAGCGATATTTACAGGCTGAAGTGAATTTGCGCAGGATGAGAACCTAAAAAAAAGATCAAAGCCAAACGAATTCATTTGGACAGTTACTGTATTTCCAACACCAATAGGTGAAAATCCCATTTCTGGCCCATTTGCACCATGAACAGTGATGCACGGCAGATGTCAGACTAAAAATGTTTTTGAAGAAAAATGTGAAGATTTTTTTCTTCAATGGCTGGGAGGGAGGCTGACTTGTTCTGGAGGATGTAGATCCAGACTTCAGCAGGAAGAGAAATGGAGCTGCATTTTTTTTCCCTCCTCGCACTAAGTGATGGCAGCAGCATTTTTCAGGCTGCTTATTCAAGATTAATCAGCTCCTAATGGCAAAACACAGTGCAAAAATCTCCATAAAAGAGAGAAGGGTACAGACTGAGAGAGATGGATTGAAATGGAGAAAGTGGAAGGAAAAAAAAAAGGGAACATCAACACATCCACAGTAGTTGCCTGGAGCAAGACCAGCCTCAGCATCACTCCCACTGACACAAACACACAGCAACACAATAAGACAGAATCCATACTAAACATTTCTCCTTCCCGCATACGCTCCATCCTTTTCTATAATTTCATCCTGTCTAGCCGTTTCCCCTCATCTCGTCTATCGCCTGTCCCAGTCTTTTGTTTTGTCCCCCTCAGGAAAACAACAGAAAAACACAAATGAGATCTTTTCAATGACTCAAGTTTTTTTTCTATGCATCAAACTGAATTTATATGCTGATCTCTACTTTGCTGATAGACATTTTTGACATAAATAATCTAAGTATTCCAGGGTTTTTGCAGATATCATAATGTCAAATTTAAGACCTTTTTAGGACCATTAAGTATTAAATTTAACCTTTAACACAATATCAAAAACACTCGAGAGAAAATGCAAAATCACAAAATTAGTGGTAAAATAAATGTATTTAAATTGAACTGTACTAAAGACAGATTAGATGGACCACTGAACTACAAAAAAAAAAAAACATCTTAAGGCTGATTTATACTTTCATTGACGGCGCATCGCGCACCTCCACTGACTGTGCGTGCACCTCACAAAACGGACGAGGCTTTTATACTTGATGCGTTCGCCGTTGTGATATTCTTTAAAACGACAGGGGCCGGTCAAAAGAAACCCACCGTAAAGTCAGATGGATAAACACAGATGTAGTATGTTTCCGGAATTACGTCACATCATTAATATCATTCAAGATTTTAAAAATAATTGTTTTTTATTATTTTTATAATTTATTATAATGAATATAAAGATTTTTATAACCATTCAAGATTTTTTAAATCAAACTTTGATGCATCACTTGCTTTTGTTCATATATCGGACAGTTCTACCTATTAAAGTTAAATATCAATGACAAGAGAACATGGGTTGCTCTACAATTATATTTTTTATTATGGTAAGAATAAAAGCGGGCAACGCAGTGGCACAGTAGGTAGTGCTGTTGCCTCACAGCAAGAACGTCGCTGGGTCGCAGGTTCGAACCTCGGCTGGGCTGGGTCAGTTGGCGTTTCTGTGTGGAGTTTGCATGTTCTCCCTGCGTTTGCGTGGGTTTCCTCCGGGTGCTCCGGTTTCCCCCACAGTCCAAAGACATGCAGTACAGGTGAATTGGGTAAGCTAAATTGTCCATAGTGTATGAGTGTGAATGAGTGTGTGGATGTTCCCAGAGATGGGTTGCGGCTGGAAGGGCATCCGCTGCGTAAAATTGTGCTGGATAAGTTGGCGGTTCATTCCGCTGTGGCGACCCCGCAAGGGACAAAGCCGACAAGAAAATGAATGAATGAATGAAGAATAAAAGCAAAAAAAAAAAAAAAACAACTTACTAAACATACTGACATTTTTTTTTTTGCCCACTCAACAATTCACACATTATTGTCTGGCTAGTTTCTGTCCTATAAAGGCTAAAAAGGCAACAATGGTCTAACATTCCTGACCATTATCACCAATAAAGCCCAGAGTTTGGGCATCAGTATATTGTAAACTGAAAGGTTCATATATTCTTTTTCAGTTATCAAAGACATAATTTGTCACTTAATTTTAGTTTGTAGCTATTAACCACACGGGTCTCCACTTTTGCCATGGCATCTTTTTTTTTTTTTTTTTTAGCAAACTTCTCCCTCAGGTTTTTTCAATCTTTTACAAAAACTTTTCTCCTTTTCCACGGCTGTTGCAATTTCTAGCCAAGAATTATTGTTCATCTGGTTATCTCTATGATGATCATGGGCAGTTCATAAAGATGTCTGTACAGTCGTACCTGTTTCAGACAAAATCTCTTCAAAGTGTTTCATATCCAACTCAAATCAAACGCCAGCCGAAATCATGTCACGCGCACCGAAAGCGAACCTCCGCAAACACATCGATGACGTCACATTCGCCGTGAGCACTGGGCCCAATAACAGAAAGCTAATTGGCTATTGCATGCTGGTCTCATTTGTAGTTGTTATACCGCAAATTACATTACGACTAGTGAAGGACTACAACACCACGAAAACCAAGCAACAACAACAAAAAAGAATTTAAATGAGCTTTAGATGTAGCGTTACATAGTCATCGGAAAATTAAGACCTGTGCAAAAGTATTTAAGACTTAGAACAACGGATTTAAGACTATTTAAGGCCTTTAATTTCGATTTTTAAATTTTAGACTTTAAGACTTTAAGACTCCTAAAAACCCTCTATTTTCTCTAGACTTATATTATTATTAGTATTGTTAGGGGTGTGACGAGATGCTTACTCCACGAGATGATACGAGATAAGAAGACACACGAGATTGGGTTAACGAGAACAAGATGAGACGAGATTTTTGCACTATTTTTAAGAAATCTTCAATGATAAATAAATAAATGAAAAATAGTCTTTTATTCAACAACAAAAAAATTATAATAAGAAAATAATAAGAAGAAAAAAAGAAGAAAAAAATGTTTTAGGTGGTTTTTTAAATCAACTTGTAATGAATGTTATTTTACTTTCATTTTAATAAATTATATCATAAAGGACATGCAAACATTGCAAAGTATTTTGCTATAAACTCTACTGACTGGCTTCTTTCCTGTACAATTTCACATGAGAATCGAACTCCTTTCCACAAATTGAACCTTTTAACGTGTTTGGTGATGATGATGATGATGATGAGGAGGAGGAAGTTGTGTGTGTCTGTGGTCCTTTAATGACCGATAGGTGCAGAGAATAGTGTGAAACAACCATATCTGTGTGTATGGAATATCCTGTCGCAAAATACGGCTAAAAGTCCTACATGATGGTAATAGTTTGATCATGGCGTTTACATGTCTGTACTGCACTTCAATAACACGTCTGAAATAGGAATACACATGTACTCCACATGTCTTAATTCGATATGTGTTTAAGACAATTATGACTTTAAGACTTTTAACCCAATCCTGCCTCAAATCTTCAGTGCTAAATTCACCCTCAAGCTCCATCATAACATCATAACTTTTCACCTCAACAAGAAATCTCGTAGAACGAGATCTTGTCACATCCCTAATTATTATTATTGGTATATTATTATTATTATTATTGTTTTTTATTTTTTTTAATGATTATTTTCAGTATTATTATTATTATTATTATTATTATTGTTGTTGTTGTTGATGTTTATTATTATTATTATTGTTTATTATTATAGGTATTTTATATTATTATTATTATTAATAATAATAATAATAATAATAATAATAATAATAATAATAATAATAATAATAATAATACAATTGTTTGTATTATTATCATTATTATTATTATTATTATGATTATTATCATCATTGGTATTATTATTATTAGTAGTAATATTATTAATTTGTTTCTTCTAGATGACATTAAGAAGAAAAAAATTGTAGTCTTCTGACTGAGAGGGAAAAAAAAAGACTATGAAATGTCTCCACAAAAGTTTTAAAAACTATGTCTGCAATTCAGCAGAAGAATATTTAAATACATGTATACATATATAAACTGCAGCAAACATTTAAATTTAGATATGAAAAACTTTTATATAAATAATAATCCAGTCGTTTGCTTATTGGAATTTTAATCGAAAAAGAGACCCTCGCAAAATCAAGCGTGAACTCATTTTCATATACTTTGATCACATTTCCATTAAAAGTCAAGGATTTCAACAAGACATTTCTTATTATATTAATAACCACTTTTTTTTTTTAGATTATAGTTATCAGATTTGCATATGTATATCCCAAAGTACCACAGCATCACATATGCAATTATAATATCAAATAAAGCAATTTCACTGGCTGTTGTGCTTTTTGACACTTTGACAAACTGCATGCTGACACCATCACATTTCATTTAAGGCTCCAACCAGCTTCTATATCTCAATGCAATAGCCAGAAAAATATATACACACTTTGGGCTAAACTGCATGTCAGCAATTCCATTTATGTCACTTCCAGAAATTATAGGAGAAACATCTGATAAAAAGTTACTTAAACGAAACAGCCCTGGGAGCTATAGAGTTACAAAGAACAACCTCTAAATAACAAAATTGTCCTCTGGCTGATTTACCATGTGGCCTACTTTTTTTTTTCTTCTTCATCTTGTCTCTTCTGATCTCTCCCAGTGTACCAAAAGATGTCAAAATAAAGCAATATTTTACACCTCTTCTTGCTCTGCCAACTTTCCCCAATTTTCTGGAGTTACGCTTTAGAAGAGCAGAGTGCAGCAATCATGGGAAATCTGTTCTCTGGAAAGATAACCTATTGTTCAGGACTGATCAAACCTGAGGAGGAAGAATGAGTGTGTGTGCATGCTTATATGTGTGTCAAAGACAGGAACAACAGCTTGAAAGAAACAGAGCTGGCGTGCAGGTCACTTAATTGGATGAGAAAATGAATTCGGCATTGCATATAAGATGGGATGAATTTTAATAAAGCGCATGAAGCTTATGACACAGGACAGATCCTATCAGGGGAATCTCATTTCTCTTTTGGTCTCTGTGAAACCCCTGGAGTCTGAGCAAGAGCAGATGCATCTATGCCCACTGACCCTTTTAATGCTACTCTAGCTGTTTATTATATGTAGGTGTCAATGCCATCAGACACTGTGATCGGGAATGTTTTGGTCTCTCTGAGGTCTCAGTGAAATGCAAGGAAAAAAGCTAGACAAAACACAATTTGTTCATTTAATGAAGCATTACAGTCGTTTCGGTACAATTAAAAGGTACTAAAACACTTCACCTGCACTGTCATAAAAGCACTGCTTTATGATGATGGCCACGGCTATGTGATAATATTAATGTTTCATGATTTAAATAAAATATTAATAATAATAGATCAGAATAGCACTTTTTAAATGTCTTTTTGAAATGCCTTTGTCCTATTTCAGTCATTTACAATTGAAAAATGGACAAAAAGACAAAGAAAAGACAAAAAAAAAACTACAATTCCATAAAGCACTGAGAATAACATACTTTATCTTATCTTAATATCTGAAAAAATATTACATATATATATACATATATATATATATACATATATATATATATATATATATATATATATATATATATATATATATACATATATATATATATATATATATATATATATATATATATATATATATATATATATATATATATATATATATATATATATACATACATACATACATACATACATACATACATACATACATACATATATATATTACATACTAAATGATTTGTATAATAAAAGTTGTTGGATGTCTCTGAACAATAGATTTCAAATGCTATAGCAAAGCATGCGTTTATGAATATACACATATTTAAGAACATAGGGAGACTAGTTACACATTCACTGTGCTTAAAGCTCTCTGTGACTCTGATTGGAGGAATTGTGGGTAATATAGTTTTTATGTATAGACCCTTTTCACATTTCCGTGTTTCTCAGTAGCGGAATTCAACATAGTTGGGAAAACATTGAGCGCAGTGAATGGTAGAGTACAACAAATATTTTTTTTTACAATCTTATTTGCTCAAACAACAAAAGAAAAACTCCACAATTATTATAAAGATATTCTGAAAAAGGAAAAAAAATTGTGTAACAGTGATGACGGCAGCAAGAGGAGAGAATAATGTCAAATTTACTGTCCTGTCTCCTACACTGCATTAGAAACGCCTCGCACAAGCGGTCATTCGTTTTTTGTCATTTGAAGCAAAGATGATATAATACATACAGAAATACATATAAAATGTTCATACGTTTTTTAAAAAAAATCTAAATATTAAAAACTTTCAAGGATTTAAGATGCTGATGACCGTTAAACGCGTCATAACAGGCGTTACATAACATTCAGCTGCTGCACATTATTATTGAAATAATGCAAACAAATAGGTTCAGCAAATTTATTTACAATAGATTAACCTTTATTAAGAGGTCACAGCAGGTCTGTTTTTCAAAAACAATCAGTTTGTTCAAAAAAAGTTATTTCTTTATTGAAAATCGTTTTTTTTTTACATTCGGAACCCAACTGTCGCTCTATAATTAATATGTGATCGCTGATCATTTTTTTACATTACCTGAAAGTTGAATAAATAAGCTTTTCTATTGATACGTACTTAGCAATGCACATTACTAATTAGAAAATGTCTATGTATTAGTGGTGTATTGGATCACAAAGCTTACGGTTCGAACCACACTACGGTTTTTGAGTCATGGATCGGACCATTTTTCAGATCAGCAACAAAGGGAGGAGACAAATGTCAATTGCTTTTCATTTTTTATTAAAAATATTACTGCAAAAACCATTGGATTTAACAAACAGAACTTAGAACCTGTAATTTTAAGAAAAATCAAAATCAAGAAAGAACCAGCTGAAAAAAAGAGTTCATGTTTCATTATACAGTAGGTGTATAATGAAACAGATTCAGTGACATAATTTTGATGGTTGTTTGTCGCCACCTATTCGTTAAACAATGTAATTGCTACAACTTTCACCAGCTTCAAGTTCCATTAAATGGTGATTTTAATCTTTACCATAAACATCAGTGTTTATATCTGAACAAACTGTTCTCCCAGTACTTCTGTGTTATTTCATTGTTTGTAACAAACTGAAAAAGTGTAAAAACTGAATCTCTCGATCAAACACAAATTTGAATGCAGAGCTTTGAAGGCTTAACAAAGGCAAATCATTCTCATTTATCATTCATGTTGCGCGGGTTTAAACTGAGATCACGATCTTTTAACGTTTAATTGTGCAGCTTTACACTGAATGCGTTATGCAGGCTAAACAAGCAGTGACAGAAACCCCCTTTAAATTAATAACCTAAGAAAGCATTCAGCTCCCACTACAACTTCTTTCGTCATCATTATATTTTACAGGGAGGCCAAAATGCTTTCAAACACGTGATTTGAATGACGCAGGAGGCGATCTTGTTGTTAATGTTAGATTAACTTACAAGTTCAAAAAAAGTTATTAATCCATGTGTCACGTGCCTTCCAAACCGTGGGTTCGGATCCATACGGATCACGGAACCGTGATCCATTACACCCCTACTATGTATATATTTGTATACGTAAAATATTGTCATGGAACGTGATTTTGACTATTACTCATATAATTTATGCTGGTGACGCGGTAGCACAGTAGGTAGTGCTGTCACCTCACAGCAAGAAGGTCACTGGTTCGAGCCTCGGCTGGGTCAGTTGGCATTTTTTGTGTGGAGTTTGCATGTTCTCCCCGCGTTCGTGTGGGTTTCCTCCGGGTGCTCTGGTTTCCCCCACAAATCCAAAGACATGAGGTAAAATTGTCCGTAGTGTATGTGTGTGACTGAGAGTGTATGGGTGTTTCCCAGTGATGGGTTGCAGCTGGAAGGGCATCCGCTGCGTAAAAACATATGCTGGATAAGTTGGGAGTTCAATATATTATGGGAGTCAATATATTTGTGGGTACTGGCAAAAATATACCTGTGCAACTGAAGTCTTAAAGCTTAAGGTTTTGTAATTCAGGGTCACATATATTGTATATGAAATGCTTTAGATATAAAACAGCTCACCTGTGACTCATAAATACTAATCTAGTTCATTAGCCAAACTGTAGGATGTGTTTGATTGCTGGGCAACATACCAAACCAGTTTCAATCATAGGTGTGCATACTGTAGAACAGCTAATCTAACAGTTTTAAACATGGCCCGTCCAATCCAATTTTAGACCCAGAGCATAAAATAAAGAGATTTATAGTGGTCTATGTTAACATCCCAATAGTGAATCCCAATTATAATCTACTAATACTCTTTGTCTTTAATTATCTATTTGTGTTTCTTCCAGGGAATTTAATTTCTTAGGCTCACTGGGAAAAAAAAATGCTTCTACATTTTTTCCTCTGAAAAGCATACAATTCACAGTTTTCTTCAGCTGAAATAAACACCAAGGGCAGTTAAATACTTACAACTGCATGCCTTTTTACACAAATTATGATTATATTTCATTTTCCTGTTTCCATTAGGCTTTTAGTTCAGTACTACAGAATTAATGTTTGTCAACAATGATCTATTTCTGTCTTTTTTAAATTTCTCTTTGGGAATTTTCCTCCTCAGGCTGACAGGAAAAATGTGCTTCAACAATCAACACTTTTGTGCAACTCCAAAAACAGACCTATATACACAATTCTCTGAAGTATTCAGCAAATACACACACACACACACACACACATACTTTTGGCTCGCTGCGCGTCTAGCTCTGCCTTTTGGTACCCTTGGTACCCTTTGCAAAGGGTGTCGAAAAAGTGGTACGGTACGGTTCGGTACGCATTTTGACAGTGGAAACAGCCATAAAAGCGTACCGAACCGTAACGTACCGTACCACTCAGTGGAAATGGGATTTATGATCATATGGCAGGGGTGCTCAACCCTATTCCTGGAGCCCATATCAAACACACCTGCCTGTAATTATCAAGTGCTCCTCAGGTTCTAATTAATTGGTTCAGGTGTGTTTGATCAGGGTTGGAGCTGAAATCTGCAGGAAGGTTGATCGCCAGGAACAAGGTTGGTCACCCATGTCATAGGACAATTTAAAGATCAACGAAAAAGGTTACACAATACGTTATAACCTCAAAACTGTATAAATGATGGGTCTATATCCATGCACATGGCTTCTACAACGTGTGCTTTACCTCATCTGCAAAAGCACTGAGCTTTGGTTACAAATCAAGCAAAACAGATCTGACAAAAGAGCTCAAAGCTGTGTAAAAACAAGGTAAAACAGAATGGCTGCTTCAGCAAATGTGTTTTTATTGCACCTTAAGCACCCCTCATTGTCCATTTGATTTGCAAAATGATGCAAATATGTGCAGGGAGCAACATACTGTGGCTTATAGTGTTCCCACAGTCATGTCTTTCCAGTTTTAGAGGTTTATTTACCCAAAAATGAAAATAGGAGGACGAGGGAGCTCTCATCTTTCACCTAAGATGTATTCACCTGTGTTTTGAAGATGAACAAAGGTCTCAGAAGGTTGGAAAGACATGAGGGTGAGTAATTATAATAAACAATTTTATTTTTGAATGAACTATCACTGTCCTATAAGCTTTCTTCAATAGGCATGCCACTTTAAAACTGCTCAAAAATTAGCAAGCAACCAACCAATATATGATTCCTCCACAAATGTCACCACAGACACACACTGCTATTTCAAAAGAGACAAGGCTGATGCTTAAATTAATCATGACAGAACATCAAGCAAGTCTCCTAAGCTTTAAAAGAATGACCTCTAAGCAACAAAACATTACTCTCAGTTCATTTAAGCTGCAACCTGCACTAACCACTTAGAAGCAAACAAGAACTGAGCCAAAGGGTTATGGCAGGCAACCTGAGACTCATCTTGACATGACGACAAGCGTGTGCATGCGGACACTGGCATATGTTAATAAGATCTCTGTGTGGGATCATGTGTCTGATGACTGAAGCTCAGCGGGAGTTCTTCTGTTCTGTCTGGCTGTCAGTGTTTGACCCAGCACAAACAAGCACACATGGACGCACCAACACAGTTACACACGCACACACAAATACATACACACTCACACAAACACACGCAATGACACAAGCACACATTGACACAAGTACACAAATACTAACACACGCACGCACACACACACACACACACACACACACACACACACACACACACACACACACACACACACACACACACAATAACACAAGCACACATATACACAAAAACACAAGCACACACACACACGCACGCACGCACGCACGCACGCACGCACGCACACACACACAGAAACACAAGCACACACACTAACACAAGCACACACACACACACACAGAAACACAAGCACACACATGCTAACACAAGCGCACACACAGAAACACACAATAACACACACACACACGCACACACGCACGCACGCACGCACGCACACACACACACACACACACACAGAAACACAAGCACACACATACTAACACAAGCACACACACACACACACACACACACACATACTTACACAAACACAAGCACACACATACTAACACAAGCACACACACAGAAACAAGCACACACATACTAACACAAGCACACACACAGAAACAAGCACACACATACTAACACAAGCACACACACACATACTAACACAAGCACACACAAACAAACACACAATAACACACACACACACACACACAGAAACACAAGCGCACAAATACTAACACAAGCACACACACAGAAACAAGCACACACATACTAACACAAGCACACACACACACAAACACACAATAACACACACACACACACACACACACACACACACACACAGAAACACAAGCACACACATACTAACACAAGCGCACACACACAAACACACAAAAACACACACACAGAAACACAAGCACACACATACTAACACAAGCACACACACACACACACACACACACACACACACACACACACACACACACACACACACACACACACACACACATACTAACACAAGCACACACACACACAAACACAAGCACACAAATACTAACACAAGCACACACACAGAAACAAGCACACACATACTAACACAAGCGCGCACACACACACACACACACACAGAAACAAGCACACACATACTAACAAGCACACACACAAACAAACAAACACTATCACAAGCACACACACACGCTAGCACAAGCACACACTTACACAAGCACACACACAAACACACACACCACACACACACACACACACACACACACACACAGGAGCACATGCACCAATGCACCATCACAAACACACTAACACACACACACACACACACACACACACACACACACACACACACACACACACACACACACACGCACGCACACACACACAAAATCACAAACACACAATAACACAGACACACAATCACTCACATACACTCACACACACCCCTGGTGACTCTCTGGCTCCTCTTGGACCCCCTGCAGTCTGCACCTCTCACAGCCTGTTAGAAGAGCTTCACCCCCCGCTGGGAATCCTCCCACCTTGGCCACTGATCACAACCAGAGGAGAAAGAGAGCCAGCATCACGGCCTCAAGCTGGGAGAGAGGAGTGAAGCCGGCGGGTGTGGACAGAGAAAGGCCTCCAGATACTCCTGCTGGACTGTCACCATGACCCCATGGCTTTTGAAGCAGTGGCGCCAGAACGCTTTGATGTGTAACAGAGCATCTGTAGCGCCTCCGCTGGGAGACCAGTGTGAGAAGAGATGGCTGGCCGGAGGGTGAAGGGCTGAAATCCCTCTTCACCTTATTATCATCACACCACTCTCGGCCTCAATGTCCGCCCACAGTCTGTTTGCTGCTGGCCTGATGCATATCGCACACATACATGGCAGAATCTGGAGCTCAGTTCTCATTGGCTAGTTTGCGACTGAATTAGGGCACAGGGAGAAAGTCAGACTTACAAGACAAAACACACAGCTTTGAGAGAGAGAGAATAAATCAATTAACTGGATTAAGCAAAGATTGCAAGGTTGGTGGTTTAATATTATGTTCACTAGATATCTATCAACAGAAGTGTATATATGTTATACACTCGCCGGCCACTTTATTAGGTACACCTGTCCAACTGTTTGTTAAGGCACATTTTTAGTCAGCCAATCACATGGCAGCAACTCAATGCAATTAGGCATGTAGACATGGTCAGGACGATCTGCTGGAGTTCAAACTGAGCGTCAGAATGGGGAAGAAAGGTGATTTAATTGATTTTGAACGTGGCATAGTTGTTGGTGTCAGACGAGCTGGTCAGAGTATTTCAAAAACTGCTGATCTACTGGAATTTTTTTTACGCACAACCATCTCTAGTGTTTACAGAGAATGGTCTGAAAAGAAAAAATATCCAGTGAGCAGCAGTTCTGTGGGCGCAAGTGCCTTGTGGATGCCAGAGATCAGAGGAGAATGGCCAGACTGGTCCGAGCTGATAGAAAGGCAACAGTAACTCAAATAACCACTCGTTACAACTGAGATATGCAGAAGAACATCTCTGAACACACAACACGTCCAACCTTGAGGCGGATGGACTAAAGCAGCAGAAGACCACACCGGGTGCCACTCCTGTCAGCTAAGAACAGGAAACTGAGGCTACAATTCACACAGGCTCACTAAAATTGGACAATAGAAGATTGGAAAGCGTTGCCTGGTCTGATGAGTCTCAATTTCTGCTGCGACATTCAGATGGTTAGATCAGAATTTGACGTTAACAACATGAAAGCATGGATCCATCCTGCCTCGTTTCAACTGTTCAGGCTGGTGGTGATGGTGTAATGATGTGGGGTATATTTTCTTGGCACACTTTAGGCCCATTAGTACTAATTGAGCATCGTGTCAACGCCACAGCCTACCTCAGTATTGTTGCTGACCATGTCCATCCCTTTATCACCACAGTGTACTCATTTTCTGATGGCTACTTCCAGCAGGATAACATGCTATGGCCTCCACAGTCACCAGACTCAATCCAATGGAACTGGATGTGGTGCAATGAGAGATTCGCATCATGGATAGATGAAGACAAATCTGCAGCAACTGCGTGATGCTATCATCTCAATATGGACCAAAATCTCTGAGGAATATTTCCAGTACCTTGTTTAATCTATGCCACAAAGGATTAAGGCAGTTCTGAAGCCAAAAGGGGGTTCAACTTGGTACTAATAAGGTGTACCTAATAAAGTGGCCAGTGAGGGTATTTGTCGGAACATCTGTGATGTAAATAAACAATAACATAACAATACAAGTGGCATTAAATAACTTTTTAAAATTTCTATAATTTAAAAAAAAAAACCTGTTTGCAACCTGAACATTTTTTCAAAAAGCAGTTGAGGAAAGTTCTCTTTCATTTGATATTATAATTTTTTGTAAACCAAGTGTGACCTTGGTTTAAAGATTCAAAATCATACAGTGCTCAGCATAAATGAGTACACCCTATTTTGAAAATGAATATAGGTAGTATATTTTGGTGCATTTAAAAAAAAAAAAAAGATTTATTAAACATATATATTTATTAAAACAATATTTTAGCCACCAAACATTTCAAAAAGAAAGAGAAAACATTTAAATTCATGCAAATGCGTTGCAAAAAATATATTTTGGACAGTTATTGCAAGTTATTTTGTTGGATTAGCTCCCGATTTAGTTTCAGTATGCACAAGTATAATATTGAAAAGGATCCTATAGAAAACATTAAATCAAATAAGAGATTTGTGAGCAGTGTACTCATATACAATTGAAGTCAAAATTATTAGCCCCCCTGTTTATTTTTTTCCTCAATTTCTGTTTTTTTCAACACGTTTCTAAACATAATAGTTTTAATAACTCATTTCTAATAACTGATTTATTTTATCTTTGCCATGATGACAGTAAATAATATTTTACTAGATATTTTTCAAGACACTTCTATACAGCTTAAAGTGACATTTAAAGGCTTAACTAGGTTAATTAGGTTAACTAGGCAGGTTAGGGTAATTAGGCAAGTTATTGTATTACGATGGTTTGTTCTGTAGACTATCGAAAAAAAATATAGCTTAAAGGGGCTAGCAGTTTTAAATTTTTTAAAACGCCATTTTAAGGTTAATATTATTAGCCCCCTTAAGCTATTTTTCGATTGTCTACAGAACAAACCATCGTTATACAATAACTTCCCTAATTACCCTAACCTGCCTAGTTAACCTAATTAACCTAGTTAAGCCTTCAAATGTCACTTTAAGCTGTATAGAAGTGTCTTGAAAAATATCTAGTCAAATATTATTTACTGTCATCATGGCAAAGATAAAATAAATCAGTTATTAGAAATGAGTTATTAAAACTATTATGTTTAGAAATGTGTTGAAAAAATCCTCTCTCCATTAAACAGAAAATGGGGAAAAAATAAACAGGGGGGTTAATAATTTAGGGGGGCTAATAATTCTGAGTTTAACTGTATTTCCAAAGTACAAAATCAAACAAAAAGTGCTCAGGGGTAGCTTAAATAAAGTGTTGGTGTTTTTTGGGTAAGGAATTCATCAGAATAAACAGCAAATGTCAGTCCAAAGCACTCGAAAAATGTGGAAAAAAATATTTAAAAGCTTTTATTGACATGGCTATTCCTTAAAACTGCGCCAAAGCATTTCGGCAAACACTTGCCTTCATCAGGGTAACCTTACACTGGACTGACTTTTGCTGTTTATTTCCAAAGTACTTCTTCAATACTTTAGTACAAATTTCACCAAATTCTTCTGGGAAAAGTTTTATTTCTTAATAAAAACAGTTATTATTATTATTATTATTATTATTATTATTATTATTATTATTATTATTATTAACATTAAGCTCAATATTACTAGCCCCATTAATTTTTTTTTCTTTTTTTTTTCTTCGATTGGCTGTTGTCCAAACACTTGCCTAATTAACTTAGCTTGCCTAGTTAACCTAATTAACCCAGTCAAGCATTTAAAATGGCACTTTAAGCTGAATACAAGTATCTTGCAAAATAGTATGTACTCATGGCAAAGACAAAAGAAATTACTTTTTGAAAATTAGTAACATTATTAAGTTTAAAAAAATCTCTCTGTCAAACATCATTTGGAAAATCTTTTTGAAAAGGATTACAATTTCACAGGAGGGCTAATAATTTAGTATATGCATGTTATGACCAAATGAGTGGACTATTTTTGCACTGTATGATGCATATTGTTTAAATTGATATGTATTCGCGATAGGGTTGGGCGATGTCGACTAATTTGGCATCGTACGATGTCTAATGTGAAACATCGCAGCGGTGAATAAATTATTTATGAATAATTAATTAATTCATAACATGTCTATCGAGTTATCAGTGTTATTCTGATGTTTTTACTACAGACCAAACATCCATAACACAACACAATCATGTACAGTACAGTATGGCAGCCCTCAGCATCATCAAAAGCAAAACGCCAATGATAGATCAGATGAAACGTGTTTGTGATATGTGCTTTCCAACACACCGCCCAGGGCTGAAAATACTCGCTCTGCCATTCAATGTGCGATTAAGGGCTGAGGCCTTCATTCTTTCCACCTGAGCTGTCCATCAGATGGATGGCACCAGGGCTTAGCGCTCTGGAAATCTCTCTTTCCCAGAACTCAAAGTAATTGATCCAGATATGTGTTTTTTTTCCCAATAGCCTTTTGTTTTGGAGCTTTAACCCATGCAGAGGCCAAACTCTGCTCCAGTTCAAGTCTGTTTAACGCTATTATACACAATGGCTTAAATATCTTTCATCTGTCAGCAGCACTTGTGACTGTGTCACATTAAAGATTTTATGCAAGCGTCTCTCATAAATGTTACATAAATGACCAAAAGCATTCGCAGAATTCACTATTGAAATCCTTAGTGTCATTATAACCTCTGCTAAATCTGTCAAGCTGATGCATTTCAAATCCATTATAGACATAAACATTTCAACAGAAAGAGATTTGCTGCTAATGAATCAAGATGCTTTTAACGTCACTGTTGTTACTAATGTAAGGTATCAAATCTAAATCATATTGAATTCTCATTTGACTCATTTTATTGAAACAAACCCGGGAGAAATATTGTCACCTTGGATTTATAAGATTCTATCTGCGTTTTATTAATTTATTTTTCGTAACATGTTTATTTAAGGTTATCACAATGAATGTACAATGTGCTTTTACAGACATAATCAAAGGCAAGTTTTACAAAAAATGTGCAATGGGTTATAGAAATTATATATCAATCATTCATTCATTTTCTTTTCGGCTTAGTCCCTTTATACTCTGGGGTCGCCCCAGCGAAATGAACCGCCAACTTATCCAGCACATGTGTTTACGCAGTGGATGCCCTTCCAGCCGCAACCTATCACTGGGAAACACACATACACTCTTGCACACACTTACATACACTATACATCCAATTTAGCTTATTCAATTCACCTGTACCGCATGTCTTTGGAGTGTGTGGAAATAGAAATTATAGTAATCCTTAAAAATCTGAAAATACGTAAATAAGTCAATAGATAGATGGAGGTAAGGAAAAAAGAAGAAAAAAGGGAAACATCATACCATCTATAAGTACTAATATTGGTGAACATTTGGTCACAAAGTGTCTGGAAAGGCACATAAAACAAAATATATATTTCCCACATCACAGCACAATCCTATAACATAGACATGTCATTTGAAAAAAATAAATAGAACAAAACAAAAAGGAAAAAAAAAACAATAACAACAACAACAAAAAAACAAATAAATAAAAGACTTTCCCTGTGAGCTTCCTTCCTGAAATGTTTATGTCTATAATGGATTTGAAATGCATCAGCTTGACCGATTTAGCAGAGGTTATAATGACACTAAGGATTTCAATAGTGAATTCTGCGAATCCTCCTCCTCCAAAAAAAAAAAAAATCTTATTACCTATTTGCATTTTAAATGATTTTAAGATATCGAGCTTCAAAGTTTTCGCATTCCATTTATAGCAAACAATATCTGTGTAACTTCTCTTTCATAAATTAACATGACAGAGACCCTACATGTACTCAATGTAAATAATCAAACATTTTTAATTGGGGTAAAAAATAAATAAATAAATAAAAAACAGGGCAAATGCAAATAAAACCTTCTAATTCTAAAAAGTCATTTACCACTTGCAATTATGAGGTTCTATCTGGCAGATCATTAATTGAAGCATTACTTTGTACACATCAATTAAAAAAATGGTGTTGTAGCAATATGCTTATACTGTGTTTAAGAAAGTTAAACTTTTGCTTTATTTAATGTTTTAGGAAGAATATGTTTCTTGTTAAAATTAAGCATACAAGACTGTGCTAAATATTTTGTCCAGTGCAGATTTTAATTTTATGTAATTAATATGGTCATATTTATTATTGTAATTAAGACTCCATTAATTAAATTAATTATTTGCCCTTCAAGGCTTAATATCAAATTTAAAGACTTTAACTCCTGGGTTGTGCAACCGTGTATCCGCGTTTTGAGGTGTCTTCTCCTGATAACACTGAAAAGAACTTAAATTACACTTTCAGTTTTGATCGTGCAGATAAGAGCAATACATCAATCGAATGTGTTAGGTGTCTTCTTATTTTGTGTGCACTCACAATAACAACAAAAGTGTGTGCTTTTGCAAAATAAGGAAAATAACAGAGAAAATAAAAGTGCATTCGTTCTTTTGTCTCTCCGCGTTTTTATAAACGCATTTCTAAAATGCACTGAAACTCCACGAAAACACGGACACAGACATGAGACATATATCTATAGAAAGCTTGAAGTGTCTACTTTTAAATGTCTACAGCGAGTGCATGTTAAAAATAAATATAGCTTGATAAAGTAATCAGTATGAAACCAACAACAACAACAACTATGTCTTGTTTCTTAGTCTGAGCTCATTATTTTTAATGCGACCACGCCCATGAGGCTTTGTCATTAAGAAAACAGACAATGAGCAAATGAGTTGTTTAATAATTTTTAATATACACTGAAAAATGTTTCATTGACTAAATAAAAATATTTCACATTTAATATAACGGAGCAGTCTTATTAGTTAGTTCTGATTGGTCCTCGTGCGTGCATTCAAAATGCTGACTGGCTCACAGAAGGACCTTATAGAGCCAAGCTAGAGTTTTTAAATAAAAAGTCTTAAAATACAGCATCACATAATGTAAATAAGTTGTCATTTAATAATATGTAAATAGTTAATTTTTGACAAAAATGTCAGAGAGAACCTTATAATTCTAAGGTGACGATATAGTGAGAATTTCACATTGAAAATATGAGAATTTTAAAAAGTAAACAAAGAAAGTTTTTTTTTTTTTTTTGATGAATGAAAAGAAATTGTATGATGTTAAACTGATAAATATTTCAGATCTTGTGCTATCAAAACATGGTTGTCTTAATGAATGAGTTTAAAACCCTCATCTGGCAGATGTGATAAAAAAAATGAAAAAAAAACAACAGAATTTAACACTTCAAAAATATGAAAATCTTAACCTGTAAGCAAACAAAGTTTCAGGATTTTGAGCTAATTAAAAGCAAGTAAATGTTGCATTAGTAATATTATGCTAAATAAACCAAAAACATTTCAGATTCTGCAATAGCTCGTTTATCAAATTAAATGAATAATTTGAAGGTCTTTATCAAAACTAATTTGTTTTAGAAAATAAGTATAAAAAACCTCATCTTACTCGTATGATTAAAACAAAACCCCGTAGCTATAAATTGA
Source organism: Danio kyathit (assembly GCA_903798195.1). Taxonomy (NCBI): domain Eukaryota; kingdom Metazoa; phylum Chordata; class Actinopteri; order Cypriniformes; family Danionidae; genus Danio; species Danio kyathit. The sequence continues at coordinate 17,445,853 of LR812535.1, read as the reverse complement.
TGCCTGAAAAATGAAGATCCCACTAAAAATTGAACCCTTTGAAAGTTTCAGGATTTTGGACCAACAAAAAACAAGAAATGCTATGTAAAATGTTAATGTTAAATGAATAATAAATGTTTCAGATTCTGTACTAATGTTAGTAATAAAATTTAATTATAACCAATATTTTTAATAATAAAAATATATAAAGTTTAATGTGATATATTTATGTCTATAATGTAATCTCAAATCTCATTATTATATTGAAAATCACATTTGTACCCTCCCCTTCGAATTTTTTTTTTTTTCATATATCAGCACGAATAAGTATCTTAGACAATTTACACAATATCCAACACAGGCTCATTGGGAAAATGTGCCCTGGTGTACATTTTTGAGAGTGCTTGTGGGTACATATAGTTGCATTTTATGTATAAAATACAGGGCGGGTACTGCTGACTGTTACCTTTGTATGGACAGCTTTTCCAGAGTGTCTGCTTTGCACAGTAACAAATGGCACCAGATTAAGAAGGTGGAGTGGAGCGGACTGGGGTTCGAGTCCGGGCAAGGATGGTTCCAAAAACCATAGAAAAGGAAATACAAAAAAAAAAAAAAAGCATCATGCGGCAGCGACAGTCATTTCTCTTCTAGTTTGCTTTTGAAAACACTATTGGATGGGTTTAGGAAAGGGATGTATGGGTCAGTCGATATCAAGCTGACGTTAGCAAGAAAGACGTTAATATTCTCGGAAAGGTAAACAGAAGCCCCTGGTGGATTTACGAGAAATGGCAAGTATGAGAAAATGTGCCCCAGTAACGTATTTGAGATTATCAAAAATGTACACGGTGCCCTCTAGTGGATTTGAGAAAAGAAAAACTGCAAGAAAATGTAGTCCAGGGTACGTATTTGTCGATTCTCAAAAATGTAATCCTGGGTACATATTTCCAATGAGCCTAGGTTGACAATATCTGTCCAAATCCAATTACGTCCAACTGAAATATGATCTAAATGACTGACTTTCCACATAACATCAGTTCAGATTCAACTTGTTCAGATTCTGCTTTTTGATCTGCATTTCACATGTTTTTAAAGAGGCATATGAAACATACAGAGCAGTTATGCATGGCTTACTTTGCCATTTTTAACTGTCTTAACATCCAGAGATGCATATAGACCAGAAAGAAAGAATTTCTGAAAAAAGTTTTAAAAGAGCTCATTCATACCAAACATGTATTTGATTCTAAAACGTGAGTGCCAGTGCTCAGAAATAGTTTAAAAAAAAAAAAGCACATAATAAAGTTCGAGGGTATTTGGATACAGCAACCCAGCTACTGTAAACAGAAACTTGCAACGGTTGTCCTTGATCAGAGTTATTTTGATTGGGCCACTGCTTTGGAACTGACAGTGATGAGCAGTGCTGTCTAAAAAAAGCTGTGTTCATATGTGCGGCATTTTAAAAGATGTAAAGGTCATACATGTCCATCAAGCACGTGTCTACATTGTAAAACAACAGAAAAGTAGCGCATTGGAAAGGAAAAAAATGCATTCTGTGTGAAGAAACGACATTTAGAATGCATTTCAAACCACATATATGCATGTATCTAGAAACAGATTTATGAAAATCATATTCCATGACATGATCAGATATGATCAGATTCCAATTGGATATGCACAAAATTTTTTATTCAGACTGACAGTCTAAACAATCTCTAGAACTGTCGACCTGAATGCATATGATTTATTCATCAAAAAGCAATAACCGTCACAACAACACATGAAATCTTCATATTGTGCAATGCAAATTTAAGCCTCTCTACATCCACACAACCCTTGCAGTTGTGATGTTTACGGCGGGTGTGTTTGTTTGGTGCTTTGCTTCAATGTACTTGCCATGAAAGTGTCTGTAAGTATGTAAAGTGAAGCGGGCGTCTTATCTCTGAGCTGAGAGCCGGGCTTTATGACGATCAATAGTCCTCTCCCGTTCTCTCTTTGGCTTTACCCGTTTTCAAAGTGAAGGAAAAAGAAAACACACCCGGTGAGGTGATTACCTCATGCATGAAGTTCACATCACCCTTTCAGCCGAGCAAAGCTTTATGGGATTACAGGAAAACAGCAGTGGAAAACAGGAGGATGAGTGCGGGATAACTGTCGGTGCACCTCAGAGGACAGGTTAAAGAGGGGGGGAGCTGACATTTGAGCTAATGCCGTTACAATTGTCCCTGCAAATATCTGTAAATATTAGAACTGGGTTCAATCCATCAGAGTGCGGGTAAAGTATAACAAGCCTTTGCAAAAGGTTAAGATCTAGGATATAAATGCTTCGAGCTGTTTATTTGGAGAGGGATATCAAAGTAACTGGCTGTGTGATATTTTCCTAAAAGTATAAATATAATCTAGTAGTGCACATAAAAAGAGCAAGAAAGCAACATCTAAAGGGATTGTGTACCGATCATGTGACTTCTACACGGTACTTTCAAAAGAACCTGCAAGTAGTACAGTAGATGACCAGTCTGTTATCAATCAATCAATCAATCAATCAATCAATCAATCAATCAATCAATCAAGATGACTAGACTAATTTTAGCACAGATATTTCAGACATTTTTATACTGCATTTTGTGTCCTATATCAGTGGTTACCAAAGTGGGGGTCATGGGATAATAAGGGGGGGTCACTTCATTGTATTAAACTATTAAGCCTCATTCACACTACAAGCAACTAGCAGCGGCAAATCGACAAGCGACTGTTCATTTCAACGGAGGACGAGCGACTGTGGCGACCGCGTGGGCATGTCGAGCGAGAAACCTTCAACTTTATGCAAATGAAGAGCAACTTTCTTGAGCGACAGCCAATGGGAGCACCAGTACAGCTCACGTGATCATCTCTCAGCTCACTCAGAGGCCGGTTGTATTCGTGCTGTATATACCTACACAGATCTGAGTTTGCAGCAGGTCGCCACCCAGAGAGACAGGCAGCTACAAAATCGCTGCTAGTGTGAATCAGGCATTAGAATGACCATATTATAACCATATCCTATAGAAGATAAAATAGTAGCTAATAGTTACATTAAAAACAACATGCATTTTTTTGTCCATTGGATTGCGACCACTGGAGTCATTACATTATTTTAAAAACACAACAATAGTCAGATGCAGCAGATTGATTTCATGACCGCAGCAGGGGTGGATTTAACCAATAAGCAAGGTGAGCAGCCGCTTATGGCCCCAGGAAATCTCAGGGCCCCCAAATAAATACCTAGAAGTATAAATTATACCTATAAAATATATATAACAACTTTTTTTTATCATATTTTGTATGATGAGGGTCTAAAAAATAGGTTTAATGTTTATTACATCGCCAACGCGCAAATGTGCCCCTCACGTTCAATCATGGAACAGTCCAGCAGTCAAATTAGGTAATGATTTTGTTTTAAAAACGAAATAGTTTATATATAATTTTTAGTTGTGAATTCATTATAAAAAACAAATCATTTAAAAAGTTTTACAAGATGCTGTACATGTTACTATTATTTTGCATTGAGACAAAATGTAGAAAAGGAGATTGAGTGATATTAGAATTAAAACAGCTAAAAAATTCAATTAAAAATAAAATACATTTTAGAACTTTCGAGCTCCATGGAATTGGAATTGTCTAGGGCCCCCAAATCACTTAATCCACCCCTGGGCAGCAGGTTAAACTTTCTGACACCTTTAGGGCACTCATGTACCTTAAAAATAAATACAGGCCACAACCAAACACGTTATCAAAAATTAAACGAGGAATAGACTTGGGCCTGTTCATGTATGTGAACTGTTGCATGCAAGGTTTGCATATTTATAACCAGCTTTACCAGTTGGCGTTTCTGTATGAAGTTTGCATGCTCTCCCTGTGTTCGTGTGGGTTTCCTCTGGGTGCTCCAGTTTTTTGCCAAAAATGCATCAACAATGTATTGAGCAAAGGCTGTGAATACTTATGTACATGTGTTTTTTTTTTTTTTTTTAGTTTTTTTTTTTATTTGTAATAAATTTGCAACAATTTCAAAAATCTTTTTTCACATTGTCATTATGGGGTGTTGTGTGTAGAATTTTGAGGAAATAAATTTAATCCATTTTGGAATAAGGCTGTAACTTAAACAAATGTGGAAAAAGTGAAGCGCTATGAATACTTTCCGGATGCACTGTGTTTGCAGTGTTTAGCAATATTTGACCTATAATGCATTGATACATTGACCTATAACATACCTCATTGTAAATTCTTACCCTAAGATGCACACACACAGTAAGGCTAAGTACATTGGTAGTTTGTTTCAGACAAAAAAAAAAAAGTTAATTCTGACCACATAATGTACACAATTGCATTTTGACCACAACCTCCCCACGTTCTCCACTAGACTCTATTTGGAAGTACTGCAGCATCATCGATTTTAGATTTACTAATCTCCAAACGTAAAGCCAATTGTGACCCAAATAAGCTACATTGCGGAGCAGACTTCATGACAGCTTTCAAAAGTCTGGCTTTGGCAAGATTAAGCAGTTTCTCCTGACCTTGTAGCGTAAATAAGGAGCAACCTAATCATAATCCAGACCCCGAAAGAACTTTCTCAAGGTGTGCCAGTCCTCAAGAAACAAACAAACAGCCTTATAGAGAGACAAACACAGGGTAATGAGCTCAAACAAAGGCCCGTGAAGAACGACAATAAAGAAATAAATTATTCACATTCTAAACAGCAGCCACAAATGAAAGTGGCGCTTGTGTGATTTCATGTTTCTTTGACTATAAATAAATTAGACTGCTGTGCAGGCAAAAGATGCAGGTGTTTACACCACTGTGGACAAGCAAATACACAGATGCATAGAATCAGTCCAAAGTTGTGGAAGATTTTTTGTTTTATAAGCAAGTCTCTTATGCTCATGAAAACTGCATTTATTTGTTAAATAATGTAATAACCTTTTCTTGGTGCATTGCGATGCAGTTTTGAACAATTCTGCATGGATGCGATAAAAACAAAACTTTTTTTCATTATGCTACACCACATTTACATAGAAAATACAATCAAATAGGCCACTCATTATAGTGTCATGCACTATAATGAGTACTTATTTAAAGTACACTTATAATGTCTTTTTTGTATGTGTAATGCAATATTTAACATATTTAATAATATTTTAAACAAAAATAACATTAAACGCAAATATAAAAATCACAAATCCAAAAAAACTGAATGTTCCAGTAGTTTCCTAATGTTTCTCATAACTGTATCAATGTAAATAAAATACGATTTTATAAACCTGTAATAATATTTCACAACATTAGAGCAATTCCAGTGCAATGGATGCTACATTTGCAGTAAAACTTGAAACATAAATTACCAGAGAATGCATATGTTAACAGTACACGTTTTAGGAACAACAAATAATAACTTGACTTCTAGTTGATCATTTGGTATTAGAAGGCGCTTATATGAAAGGCAAAGGCCTCTAGATTACACTTATTTTACCAAAATAAAATATGATCATGCCTTTATTTTTAATTATTCAATTAGGACAGAAAGGTCTGACTTTGCTTAGACAAACGTTTTGATACTTAACAGAAATAAGGTACAATATAGAATATAAAGTCATGGTGCAGTGGAAAAATAACTAATATTGTTTATTGACTCCCATGAGCTTGGAGGACTGCATCCATACATCTCTGCAATGACTCAAATCACTTATTAATAAAGTCATCTTGAATGGCAAAAAAGGTTATTACAGGACTTCATTAAGGTTTTTTGGATTCATCTTCAATGCCTCCTCCTCCATCTTACCCCACACATGCTCAATTTACCTTCTGCCACTTTTCCAAGTGATCAACTAGAAGTCAAGTTATTATTTGTTGCTCTTACAACTGGGATTGATGACAAGACTTTTGTCAGGTAGTGTACTGTATATTGTAACATCTATTTATATTTTCCAAAATAACTAACTACAGAGTTAAGTGATCAGACAAATATCTGTAAATGTTTTTCATATTTTAAATAAGGGGAAAAAAGTATGCCAGTTTACAGTATACAAATTACTGTGTAGAAATTCTGTGAACTAAACTGCACAACCCAAAACAAATAAAACTTATTAAAAGGATAACAGCTGGCTCTCTATAAAACTAAAAAATAGTTATTTTATTTTACTTTGCATTTTTTCATTTATAAGAAAAAAGCTTTGTCATGGATGAGACATTTCTCCTTTACAGATATGACAGACTTTGGTGAATCAAATCAAACTGACAGATTGACCGAGACATTTGTGTATTTTTACAGTACTGTATAACAAGAGTACATGGCAAAAAAAAAAGCTTCTATAACTTTGAGTTGTTGTCTTGTTTCTAGTCCAAATATCTAGAAATGCTTAAATCAAGAAGCATTTTCTAGACGAGCAAAATATTGTCTTGTTTTCAGAATTGATAAGTAAAAAACGAGTGAGTTTTTCCTTAAAACAAGCAAAATAATCTGTCAATGGGGTAATCAAAATAATATTGTTTTAGATTTGAAATGAGATTATTTTGCTTACATCGTTGGCAGATTATTTTGCTTATTTTAAGGAAAAACTCACTTCATATTGACTTATTATTTCTTTAAAAGATGACAATATGTTTTGCTTGTCTAGAAAATGCTTCTTGATTTAATAACTTTTAGATATTTTGGACTAGAAACAAGACAAAAAAGCATTTTTGCAGTGTAAATAATCAACTTAGAAAGTGTTTTGTTATTTTGGTGATGTCAAGGTTGACATATGCATGGAATTACTCATTACTGTTTCATAAATTTACTCAAAAAGCAGTCGTTATAAGCATAATGAACTTTTAAAAACTATTAAACCATTGACCTGTCATGTATGGGCAATAATAACCAAACCACTTCATACCAAACAGATCTGGTTCCACACAGTGACAAAAATGACTAACCCCCGGTTTCACAAACAAGGTTTAAGGCTAGTCAAGATTAAATTGCATGTTTGAGCTGTCTCAACTCAAAATAACTTACGGTGAAATGTCTTAAAATACGTCAATGTCATTTTTTTGTCTCCAGGTGCACACCAGTAACGTTTTTCTAAGGCCATTTTTATAAATGTGGCTTAAATAGCCTAATTTAACAAAGACCTAGTCCTGGCTTAATCTAAGCCCTGTTTGTGAAACTGGGCCTATGTCTTTTAAAACTTGTATATGTATTTAAATATTATTATTATTATTAAATGTCTTTAAAGAGACAGTTTACCCAAACATTGAACATTCTGTCATCAATACTGTAATGTTCATGTTTGTAGATTGGGCTGGCCAATCCTGAAGCACCTTGTTCTTCTTTGCTTTCAGGAACTTTGATATGGAGGCTGAAGTGTGAGAAGGAGTGCCCTCCTGCCTCTCCTAACGAAAATGACTAAGTCTTTTAAAACTTGTGTATGTATGTAAATATTATGTCATTATTTCATGTTTTATTTTTAAAGGGGAAGTTCACCCAAACAATGAAAATTCTGTCATCATTTACAATACTCACACTTGTTTGTCTTTCTTTTGTTCAAGTCATTGGTTACAAATTTTCAGCTTTCTTCAAAATATTTTCTTTTGCGTTCAACGGAATAAAGAAACGTGCAACAGTTTTTAAACAAGATGAAAATGGCTAAAAGTTACTATCCCAGCATTTTTTCCCATCATGCATCGGTTTGTTTATTTGATTATAGTTAGATCTCTAAATCCTCTTGTCTCACGAATGAGCGTTTGCAGTGCAGGGGTCACATGGTTCCTCGCGGCCATGAGCGCAGCTTAACCCTAAACGTCTCCGCAGATTTGATCATTGCCATCTGTGTGCGAGCTGCTGTGGTTTGATGTGCGCACTCCGGCTATCCATGAACAGACATTAAAACCTGCAACAGATGGACGCGCCACAGCTCTGTCAAACAGAGGACAAGTACATACACAAACTCACACACCGCAGAAATGAGCGGAAATAAGCACATAATGCAGCACGCTGTGTATGACAACACCAGCATCTCCCGGTGAGCTCATTACTTTTTGATGCGCCTCAGTGACTTGTCCTGCAATTGAAAACCACCCGACACTACAAAGCGTCCCATTGTGCTATACTGAGCAATGCTCATTTGTATTTACAATGGTATAAAAACACTTTCAGGCAGGCTTCTCTTTCTTTTTTTTTTTTTTTTTACCGCATCTAGTTGTCTTGGAAGAGGCTGAGTTAAGAGAAGGGCATTAGGGTTGGGTGATGTCAGCCAATTTGGCATCGTACAATGTCTAATGTGAAACATCGCGATGGACGATGGCATCGTTGGTGAATTAATTATTTATGAATAATTAATTCATAAATTAATTATTTGTAGCCTACAGTTTCAACTACCTGACCTGCATGGTCTTTGTTTTACCCATAACCAAATCATAAATAAATAAAGATAAGTTACACACAAATTACCACCTGTCAATCACTGTTTCTGCCGGACTCTAGCGATCTGTGTCGTTATAATGGCGTCGACAAACTTGGTTGGTAAAAAGGCGCACAACCAACAGCAACCAACCAACAGTATTCTAAGGTTTTCGCTAAAATTACAAAGTACAAGCGTGAAAGTGAAAGATTGAAGCAGTGTATTGACGCTGTGACACGTTACCTGATAGATCAGAGGTGGGCAAACTACGGCCCATGGGCCATATGCGGCCCGCTAAACTCTTTCATCCGGCCCGCGAGGGAGTTTTTAAAATGCTGCTTCTGAGTAACGGTATGGTTTCAGAGTTAGTAAATTAATGATGCAATACAAGTGAACGCCATTTGATGGCAGTATTGCACACGGTACAGTTAGTGCAACCAGTAAAATTAGAACACACTCTCGGATATTAAAATGCACTCGACCGTTAATGACTGAAAATGAGTCAGGCAAAAAAAAGAAAAATTTACTCTGAATGTCATGTGTTTAAGGAAGAATGGACAACAAAACCAATATCGGACATATGTCTAATATGCCAAGAAAGTATTGCTGTTTTTAAAGACTACAACCTAAGTGGACATTTTTCATGCAAACATTCAAATAATTTTTAATGTGTTAATATGAGATTTTTTCTATCAGACAATATCTTTTCTATTCTCCACTGTAAAAATTATTACATTATTATTATTATTATATTTTATAGGGTGTTATTTTATTGTTTTATGATGATTGATAAGTAACTATAAATAGCAGTGCAAATTAATTTGACTTGTAAATATGACTCGATAATAACTATTAAAAAATGTGTGTTAATGTGACGCGTTGCTGTCCGATATTACATGTTCCATGCATACTGCCACTATAAATAAAAGTTATTTTTTGAAGGATTTGACATGTGGCCCTTCACTTGGTTTGCAAAACTTGATTTGGCCCTCTGGTCTAAAAAGTTTGCCCACCACTGTGATAGATCAAAAGGCAGAAGAGTCGTTAGATAGAGACAAGATTAATTAAATATCACGTTTACCAACTATAGTGAGACGCCATCCAGCGGTACATCCTTGATAAACTGTCCGACGTGCACTGCTCTCTGAGGTTTTGTGCTCAAAGCACCCGCTGACTGCTGGAGCTCATGCGCACATGCTGCTGCAGTGCATGACAGAGTGTGTGTGTGTGGTCACGTGATGTGCGTTTTCAATGGTGTAGGGTGTAGTTCTTTTCAGAAATGCTAGATGAAACGCCAGTGTGGATGTGAATGGTTTTTGTTCTAAAATGCCATTTTAAAACTAAGATGGATTAATGTAAACGGGGCCTAAGTGTGTATTTTTCGCGAGCGGGTTGCTGCTGTGACGAGGGCGGCCTGGAGGATCGTGATGTCTATCGGCCATCGGCGATGGCATCATCTATCGACCCAACCCTAATGGCCATTTTTTAGAATAATTTCTTTCAAATATTTAAGCTTATAAAGAAAACTCATTTTTAATTATTCACTTATTTAACGTAAGTTTAACAAAAAGGCCATTAGCCATGTTTCCCTCCACCTATTTTTATGCACATTTTGGATATTGGTTGATGGAAACACCAAGATGCGCATAACGGAGTAGGATAAACTTTTTATTCGATAAGTGCATAAACTACGATTGAAACACTTTTACTGAACAAATTCTAGTATGCGCATTAAAAAAACTCATGTGATTTTATTATAAGAGATGATGTGATGATAAAAATGTGTGTGAATGGACAAACCAGCAGGCTGAACACATTGTAAATCATCTAAAATGTTGTTTTGGACATTTTAAAACACCTTAACCATATCAGTATTAGTGTTATTATATTATTAATGACCTCCAAACGGTCAAGAGCATCTGTGCTCCATGTCTCACACCTTCAAACGTCACCACACGTTCATCGTGTCTCAGCGTTATCTTGTAGGGCGCAAGTCATTTATTAAATGAAGAAAAGATTCATGCAGCTTCTCCTACCTCAGCAAATTACGTTTTCACTGTTGATATTTGGCGCCAGTTAATCAAGAAGTGATGATTTTATTCTCTTTGATTCATTGGATGAGAACGCTGCATTATATGCATGTCTTTTGTGCGATATTCCAGTTAAGCATAAATTTAATTTGCATGTTTAAATGGAAAGATACACTGTAAAACCCAACAGTCAACTTTATCAAATGACATGAGTGTAGTTAACTCAAAATTTACTGAAAGTTAATTCTACTCATTTGAAAAGAGTTTTGAACTCAGTATTGATGGTAAAGAGTTATTTAAATACCTCATTGCTTCAACTTAAATGTTGTAAGTTCACAGTACTCGTATAGATTAGTTTTTTAACTTAAATGGTTAGTTGCAATCGGTTTCCTCAAATGGTTTAAGTTACCATAGCTTATTGGGTTTTACAGTACTCTGTTGGTTTGAGTTCTCTTCATTTATTGGATTTTACTGTGCTCAAATGGATTTAGTTCACAGCACTCATTAGGATTAGAACTTAAATGGTTTGCGGCTATCGGTTTCCTCAAATGGTTTGAGTTACCTTAACTTTTTAGGTTTTACAGTGTAGCTATTGTCTTCAAACTTTGATTTTGACAATATTTCTGAACGTGCTTATTAATCTACTGTACATTCACAACAAGCTTACACATTATATCCTGTGCATTTCAGTTAAAAATGTGTATTTAAAAAAATGTGTGCAAATAAAAAAGTACAATAAAATTTTTTTGTACGTTTGACCTGCCGATACAAATAAATAATTGACAGCATAAACAAACCAAAACATACTTTCTTTAATTAAAGAATTATTTTAAATTAATTTTAAAATGATTTTAAAATGATCCTTATTAAAATAAATGTTTCTGAAAAATGAGTTTCTGCAAAAAATGCCACAAATTGTATAAATATATTATCCACTGTTTAAATCTTTACATTTTTCTCTTTTTTCTTATCTCACAAAAGTTCAGAGTACTATATTGTACTATATTTTTAGATGCTTAATTTCTGATATTTTAATCTCGTTCTAGTAAAGCACTTGCTGAAAACTTAAAAAGTGACTAATATTTCTCTCTCTCTCTCTGAAAGCAATTATGAATGACGTCTAGCAGAATTTTCTACTCACGAAGCAAACACTTTAATATAGCTTGAAAAAAAAAAGTTAACAATGACCTGGAGTTTTATTTGAAAACTATTTAATTGAATTAATCTGTCAAAACTGTTGCTGTCAGTTAACAAAAGAATTGTCAATTTTCAGTCCTTTCAGGGCTTGACGCTTACTTTTTTCAGAAGGAGCACATGCGCTCCTAAGTTGAAAAATTTAGGAGCACATTAAAGAATTTTAGGAGAGCAGTGAAAATATATAAAATAAATAGTGTTTTTGCCTAATAAATGTACACGAAGAGATCTTTAGAAGCAAATCAGTTTTATTCATTTGAATACAGTAAGTACAATAGGTTTATTTTATTGTATAACAGCTTAAATAGTATTTAATAATTATTTATAATTTAAGCTGTGGCGATGTGGTGGCGCAGTGGGTAGCATGTTCTCCTCACAGCAAGAAGGTCACTGGTTCGAGCCTCGGCTGGATCAGTTGGCGTTTCTGTGTGGAGTTTGCATGTTCTCCCCGTGTTGGCATGGGTTTCCTCCGGGTGCTCCGGTTTCCCCCACAATCAAAACATGCGCTATTGACCTGATTCTTCAATGCGGACGTGCGATTGTTTTAGAACTTATGATTCAGCTGCATATGGGAGAAATGACTAGAAATAATAAACTGCAGTAAACAGCCAAACTACTTGCCCTACAAACTAGTGTTTGCATGACTATACAGAGAATATAGAATAAAATAATAAGAAAATATCAGTTTGCAACATCAAGCAGCAGAACGAGCTGTTTTTAACATATAAAAATGAATAGAAGTGAATGAGACCGGAAGTCTCGAGCCAAAATAATTCAAATGGCTGCGCCCGCTCATCCGCGAAGAATAAGGTGAATAGGTGAATTGATTAACTAAATTGGCCGTAGTGTATGAGTGTGTATGAATGTTTTCCAGTGATGGGTAGTGGCTGGAAGGGCATCCGCTGCGTAAAACGTGTGCTGGATAAGATAGCGGTTCATTCCTCTGTGGCGACTCTAGATTAATAAAGGGACTAAGCCGAAAAGAAAATAAATGAATGAATGAATGAATTTAAGCTGTATAGAGTTTAGCTAGCGGTCCACAGCAGGACTGGAATCAAATTGCTCTAATGAAGGCCTCTCTAAACTGATCTGAATCAAGTCTTCAGTTGTGGACATGTCTAGACAGCTCCTTGTTCAATTTTTGATCCAGTTTCGAGCTGAAAAATATCTTTCACACTGGCCAGCAGAAATAGGGCGTTATTATTAAGGTTTTGTTAAGTTAATAAAAATGTGCAGTATAGTAAGTGCAAACATTCACATGACCAGAGCATTTTAATCTGTGTTTGTATCATACGACGCAGTGGTGCAGTAGGTAGTGCTGTCACCTCACAGCAAGAAGGTCGCTGGGTCGCAGGTTCGAACCTCGGCTGGGTCAGTTGGTATTTCTGTGTGTAGTTTGCATGTTCTCCCTGTGTTCGCGTGGGTTTCCTCCGGGTGCTCCGGTTTCCCCCACAGTTCAAAGACATGCGGTTCGTAGTGTATGTGTGTGGATGTTTCCCAGAGATGGGTTGTGGCTGGAAGGGCATCCGTTGCGTAAAAATGTGCTGGATAAGTTGGCGATTCACTCTGCTGTGGCGACCCCAGATTAATAAAGGGACTAAGCCGACAAGAAAATGAATGAATTTATTGTACATATTATCTTTACTATAAATATACTTGCAGTCGCTAGATTTAAACACACCTTTTCTCTACTGCACATAAAAAATGTGACTTTTAAGAATAATTTTATCAAAATTTATTTATTTGCACAACATATTCAACCGATTCCACCCTACACCCCACATGAGAACAGTAAGACAATTTAAAGAAAGACAAAACTGCAAACTCATGTGCAAAGCTGACACTAGTTACAGAGCACTTTATCATTCAGGGCTTTTTAAAGAAGATATGAATATGGGAATCCATTTATGAATTAAAGTTTCCTTCTGCCCCAAATTAACACCATCTTTTCTATTTTCTATACAACTTTAATGACCTTCAGCAACAGAATGATTGCTTATTGAATTCTTATTCATTTTTAACAAACAATTTTTTTTTAAAGTTTGTGTTTCTTTTCAGTGTGCACCACTGACAGGTCAAATATGCTCTCTGCTGTAGTGTTGGTGCTGCTCAGGGATTGAGATTTGCGCAAAGTTTGCACATAAAGTAATGCAAAAACGAATACAATTATTATCGAAAGCGAAAGCAGATTCTCTGACATGTCCGGGGAGAAGAGAATTTATTGTCACCCAAAAAAATGAGCTGGATCAGTCTATTTAGTAAAATGCTTTTCTTTCCCGCGTGTACTTGCGTTCTTCTCAAAGCTGCTACCAAAGTCAGAAGAGCAGTTCTGTATCCAGCGCGTCTCTCTCTGTGGGTCTGCATGCAGAGCATGTGAGTCTGTGGCAGTGTTCTCAGTTTCTCGCGAACACAGAAAGGGGCCGCCCAGGTAAAGTCTGTGTGGGAAGCGTTGATGTTGAATTGGGTTTCACACTAGATGTACCATGATATGCCATGCATTGCCGAATTGTAGACGTTTTCTATTAGGCTCGCACGTTGTGCGACGCCGCCATTCGGTGCCATGTGAAGACCGCTTGACGTGAAGTAAATAAACCTGTAGAGATGTGCTGTAGTTGATAGCGTCAGCATGTGCTACAGACACAATAGATTTCCAACGTAATACACCATAAGTTAGTGTAAAGAGCATGTTGTTTTACCGTGGCCGAGTGAATTAATTCATCAATCGAGCTTATTAAAAAAGAAGGCGGAGGTGAATTAATTATTTATGAATAATTAATTAATTCATAATGAATTATTTGTAGCCTACCGTTTCAACTACAGTACCTGACCCGCATAGTCTTTGTTTTACCCATAACCAAATCATAAATAAATAAAGATAAGTTACACACAAATTACCACCAGGGCCGGCGCGTCCATAGAGGCGACCTAGGAGGCTGCCTAGGGTGGCAGAGCAGTCAGGGCGACGTCCGCGGCTTTTGTCCGCAACAAAACCTGCATCATCTCAGCGCTCCTCGGTCTTCGCTTTCGTCCGCGACAAACCTCGCATCGCAACTTGCGCCACCCATTGCAAAATGTTATACAGCATCTGTGATTTTTAGTTTGCATGCTCAGTATTTATCATGGATTGACTGCATTTATGGCCAGTGAAGTGACATGGTGAACTTCAAATGTCTTTATTTTGAAATCATTGCTGCTGATTGAATATTCGACCAGTTGTTAACACCCCTTGCTCTAACATAACACAGGGAAGAAAAAGAACAAATGTCTGTTCAAAGCATGACTGGCACATGTTTTTTTTTTTTTCTCAGAGTTTGTTCCTTCCCATCTTTCCTTCTCCAGCAGGGCTCTGATCTCATTTGCCTCTCGGTATTGATTTTGCATTTAAGGATTAATGCAGAGTCTAATGGACAATCAGTGGGAATAGCACCCCACCTCCCTCTCAGTCTTCTCGGCATCAGGAGGAAGAGACCGCCGAGATCTATAATCAATTTGTTTTGCAGCAATGCTTGTTGTTGTTTTTGGCAAATCACTAGCTCGTCTTTATTGCTTAAGACCTGAAGTTTCAAGATGCTCTTCAAGAACATCATTTTAATAGGAATTGGTGTCTGGAAGCAAAATGTTTTCTTGAGCTATCATCGAAATACTATAATAACAAACTGTAAAGGAAAAATAAATTAACATTGTCTTATTTCTAATAATGAACACATACACACTATATATTTGTAAACTAAAATTAGTTACAGTTTAACCCATTGCTAGAGGTTTGGAGAAAATTGTAATGGTTTAAGGAGGTTTCACCGCATTTCAGCAAGAGTTAAGAAGTTATTAATTCTATTTTTTTTCCCCTTTACGAAGGAAGCAAAATAACTTCAAGAGGGGACCAGGTCAAAACAACAAACTAAAGAAATCTAAATGTTGGCAGGAACAAACTAACTTACCTGATTAAAAGTAAAATTAGTTACAATTTAACCCATTGCTAGGGGTTTGGAGAAAATTGTAATGGTTTAAGGAAGTTTTCACCACGTTTCTGCAAGAGTTAGGAAGTTATTAATTCTAATTTATTCCCATTTACGAATGAAGCAAAATAACTTTAGGAGAGGACCAGGTCAAAACAACAAACTAAAAAAATCTAAATGTTGGAAGGAACAAACTCACTTAACTGAATAAAAGTAATATTAGTTACAGTTTAACCCATTGCTAGGGGTTTGGAGAAAATTGTAATGGTTTAAGGAGGTTTTCACCGCGTTTTAGCAGGAGTTAAGAGGTTATTAACTCTTATTATTATTTCCTTTACAATGGAAGTAAAGTAACTTCAAGAGGGGACCAGGTCAAAACAACTAAAGAAATCTAAATGTTGGGAGGAACAAACTAACTTATCTTAATAAAAGTAAATCAAATAAACCACATAGGTTTACCTCACTTCGTAATTAGCTAAAACAGGAGAAATGGCATCCTCCTCCACTATTAAAAATCATGTTTAAAGATGTCATGTTAAAAGACTCTATTTAGGGATTGCAGTGTTGCTACAATATACCAATCAATTGTCATTAAAACACTCTTTATTATATCATCCTCATAACCACTTTTTTACCCATTTGGCAGCCAGCTAGCTCTCTGCAATTCTCACATGGTGACCCACTGAAGCCTAGCGGGGCTGCACCCGGTCAGTACCTGGATGAGAGACCACATGGGAAAGCTAGGTTGCTGCTGGAAGTGGTATTAGTGCAGGGGGCGCTCAACCTGCAGTTTCTGTGAGTCCTAATTCCCCAGTATAGTGAAGGGGACACTATACTGTCAGTGAATGCCGTCTAGTATAGTGAAGGGGACACTATACTGTCAGTGAATGCCGTCTTTCGGATGAGATGTAAAACCCAGGTTGTTAAAAATCCCAGGATGTTTAACCCAGCTTCATGGCCAAATTTGCCCACTGTCCATCATGGCCTCCTAACCATACCGATGTCATCTCTCTGTCTCCTCATCCAGCTTTATCCAGAATTATTATTATTATTATTATTATTATTTGTCAGAATGTTTGTAATAATGTACAATACAAACTACATTGTAATAAGAGTAATTATTTATGTATCTAAGGATAATGGTTTTAGGTGATAATTTTTTTTGTAAGAACGTGAAAATGTCAGTTGTTTTTGTTATTGTTTTAGATTTTTCTTTATTTGTTATGATTTTTTTCTTCATTAAATAAGTTTTCTTTCAATTAGATTTTCAACAGATGTTGTTTATTATATTTTGGCCACAGATGTGAAAGCTAAATTATCTACAATATACAACATGTAATGTACTGTAATGCAACATTGATTATATTAGACGTGATCCTGTAATAATCACCATTTAAAAATTATATAATTTTACACAACTTTCTTTTAATTGTTTTCAAACCATAAACACCATAAATATTGTACTTTTATTGAAACTGAAATGTAAAGGTTTACTATAATAACACTCTTACAGTGCATTTTAGTCCTGTTAGCCAGCAGGATTTACACCTACCTAACTTTAAATAGTAACAGTTCTTGACTCCAGTAAGCTACAAACACAAATTAGGTATCATTGGAAAGAAGACACTTTGGGATATATAAAAAAAATGTACATTGGGAAATATAAAAAGTTATACATTATGAAGTCATGAGAAAAAAATAATTGTACAGTGTTCAATGTTTGTTTTTCCATATACAAACACAGAAAAACTATAATGGCATGTCTTAGAAAATATATGCCTTGAAAGCCAAGTGTTTCATGAGTTTATATTTCAAATGTGATTAAGATAGCATGCAAAATGAGATTTATGTAAAAAGTTTTGCAAGGCTATATCAGTGTTCTTCTTTCCCTCACCTTCAGAGGCATTTTCTCAAAAATGACCATCCCAAACTAAAACAGTAACAGTTGCTGAATAATTTGGTCTACATTCACAGTTCATGTATCTTTGAAAAGACACTTTGGGCTTTATTATCCATCATCTAGAGTTTATAATACTCAAAATGAAAAAAAGTTATCGATGCTTAAGCAATGTAAAAAAATTTGCACCGCACTAATTATTTTATTATTTCATAAACAAATATATGAAATTAGCCCTGGAGCAATACAGAAAAGTAATAAGTTAAAAGCCACATATCTCCTGGGTATGCTTTGAATTTGATGCCAATATCATGCAAAATTTAATTTCTTGATTATATGAAAAGGCGACTACACCAAAAAGCTCAAAAAGTATCAAATGTATTCACTAAAGGCTTAAAAGGGCCATTTTACACAAATAAACCTGATACTTTTGCTGTGTTGCTGCCTTTTCATAATTTTTGTACTTTTTGTTTGCCTGAGCACCCAGTTGAGATTGCTGTGCATGCAGGGGCGGACTGGCTAGGGAGCACCAGGACATTTCCTGGTGGCCTGACGGTCAATTTGGCCTGCCACCGTGAATCTGGCCTACCCTCTCCTCTGTACTCTGTATATACAGTTGAAGTCAAAATTATTCGCCCCCCCTGTTTATTTTTTCCTGAATTTCTGTTTAACGGAGAGAAGTTTTTTTTTAACACATTTCTAAACATAATAGTTTTAATAACTCATCTCTAATAACTGATTTATTTTATCTTTGCCATGATGACAGTAAATAATATTTTACTAGATATTTTTCAAGACACTTCTATACAGCTTAAAGTGACATTAAAGGCTTAACTAGGTTAATTAGGTTAACAAGGCAGGTTAGGGTAATTTAGGGTAAGTTATTGTATAATGATGGTTTGTTCTGTAGACCCTGGGTTCTCAATTCCGGTCCTCGTGACCCCCTGTCCTGCACATTTTACATGCCTCTCTTATTTGACACACAAGGATCTTCCCGTTGCGAGTGGATGATCTGAACCAGGTGTGTTAAGTAAGAAAAACATACAAAATGTGCAGGGCGGAGGGTCACGAGGACCGGAACTGAGAACCACTGCTGTAATTCTGTTAAACAAAATTTGGGAATTATTTAAAAAAGGAAAAAAAATTTGAAGTGGGGCTAATAATTCTCACTTTAACTGTATATATATAGAGAAGAGAGTCAGCACCGGTTATGTGCTCCGAGTTTGCTCATCGATTTAATGATAATATCAAAACAAAAAACATATATTTTTTAAAAGAGGATTCAATAGGCTAACTAAAAAATGTTTACTATTTAATTGTTTATACTGTAGGCGAGCTGTCTGTCATAGGCTATGTCACTGATCAGCTGCTGTCTGTCAGTCATGGATTTCGATGTAGTTTTCTTAAAAGCAGGGTTCGACAACAAGGATGGCAAATGCGATCTTAGAATCGAGAAGCAGCACGACTGACAAAAAGCTGATGTGATGCGCGAGACTGTTTAAAACGCGTGTGCGCTCCCGTTTCCTTGCGCGAAGCTGTGCCTGGAAACGCAACTGGTGTGACCAGATCTCTTTCAAATAGACTAGACAAAAAATTATGCTCATGCACCCGACAGTCTTGCTGCTTTCAAGAGCTCCAGCACCGGTTGCTTTCGCTTTGACCATTCTTTGAGGCGAGCTTGTGTCGCGGACTCGGTGCAACAGAGACAAGAACTGTGACACCGCGGCTCCGCCCGCTCTGATCTTACAGGTTTGGTTTTTAGCAACGGTGTGGAAGGAGTCTCCACTCTTTCTGTAACAAGCTACAAGTCATTTACCTAACTAACTTAATCTTACTTATCAAACAAAACATTGATTCACTAGCTTTTCTTAATGGTATTACAGTACAATATAGCCTAAGGTGGATATATAAAAAAGTTATGTTGTGTACGTTCTGGCCAAAACTAACTCAGAATCTTATTATTATTAATCAATCTTTGTACATACTATTCCATATATTTATGATGTATTGTTTTTTTAACCAAATTAAGATGTTTGCATGGTTTTGGACTTATTTATGGACATAAAATTGAATAAAAAATATCCTGGATTTGAACAACATTGTGTTCCTGGCCTTCACTGAGCTCAAGTAATAGTTTAAAGTACAAAAATTGTGAATGAACTTGACTGTTGATGTCTTACATAATAATGTCAAATAACCAACATTTCTCAAAATGGATATATCTCGTTTTGCAACGAAACTCTTCATATATAAAATAAAAAAAAACAAAAAAAAAAAACTGCTTTTATTTGAGCTGAAATAAAACAAATAAGAAAAAAATATTATCAGACATCCTGTGGAAATTTCCTGGTTCTGTTAAACATCATTTGGGAAATATTTAAAAAAGAAAAAAAAATTCTTATACAAAATCTGCCTTAAACATCAGTGTCCTGAGCAGGGCCAGCGAGTCCATAGAGGCGACCTAGGCGGCAGAATAGTGAGCGAACCCCCCGGTCCTCACTTTCATCCGCGACACCCTCCCGGTCCTCACTTCATCCGCGACACCGCGAAATGCATGGCGCTGTGCGTCGTTAGTTCGTTATTTCCAATGGAGGGACGCGCACGTGAGGCAATGCGCACGCACTTTCCAGCTGCACCTAGTTAAGATGACAGGGAGCTTCTGTGACCGCGGGAAATGCAAACCGCTGAAGTTTAAGGAAGACGCAATGAAAAGTACACATGTATGCAAACCCACCTAAACTCACAAACACTGGAGAGGCGGCGAGGAGAGCGGTAACTTGGTGAATGTTGAGCCCATTGAGCCTTACATGATCTAAAAATAGAGCAAGGGTGTTTCTTTGATGACGTCGCTTTGACTCACACGCTGAAAATGGCGGACGTGAAACAACATACTGAGGATATGGTAATGCGCACCTGTCAATCAATATTGGTGGGCGGGGGGACCGCACTTCTACGTCAAGTTGCGGTCGATCTCAAAACCGCTCCAATTGGTCCACCGTTTTTATGTTGTCAAATTGAAAAAAATAAAGGACTGAGTGTGTTTATATCACCCCAATATGACGGTCTATACACTATACCTACACATACTGTATGTCTCTCCAAACAGCTTGAAAAGTAGATTTTTTTACCATAGGTGCCCTTTAAATATCTTTTAGTGCTTTCATCACAAGTTGTGATGATAAAATATAGTAAGAATGTCAAGAGAGTAAATAAACATGCATTTTTTGCCTTTCTATTCCTGGGTGAACTGCTCCTGAAGAGTTCTATCTAAATGTTTAGCTCATTTCTCACTAAAAGGAATTAGTAAGCAGCAGAAAAACGAGCCACTCTGCACTTTAGAACTGATAATTTTGTCCATGCAGCTTTGCACTTGTCATTTGTTTTTTTTTTTTTCATTGGTTTGAGTTTTTTTAGACTCGGGTCTGGTGGAGCAGGCTGTCTCAGCTCCTATGGGTTCTCCAGCACCTGTGTCTGCTGCACCTGGGGTCTCGCAGATGGACTTTCTCCCCGGTGGGGTCTCATCTTTACCGCTCTACAACCTGAATCTAAATGGCACTGCCCGTGGCAATGTCTGTCTGGCTCATGTGTCTCAAACATTCCCCACCGCTTCCCCTCCAGTTCCTCATCAGCAAAGCAAAGAGAGCTTGAGGCCTCTCTGATCAATGCTGCATGGATTGAAGGCGCTATTTCACTTTGAACTTGCCTGTGGCATTCACACATACAGGCACTAACACACACACACACACACACACACACACACACACACAGTGCACTCCACTGATAATGGAACCCTTGGTAATTTTAAGCAAATTAATGCTGGGAAATTAGGTAAAAGGTCTTTTTTACCCTTTTTGCTCAAAATAATAACACAAAAACTGAAGATATTTTAGTTTGTTGTTGAGGATGAGAGGCTTTTTTTAAAAACACGTTCAAACTAGGGATGAGATGGCTCATGAAAAAAACAACGAACTGTTTGTTTCTCTTCTCACAGTTCGTTATGTGTGTATTGTTCGGTTCACGATTTTATTGTGTGTTTTGGTATCTGAATGGAATATGTGATCCCATAGTATGAATACCTGCCATTTCTCTCTCTCTCTCTCTCAATTCAATTCAATAACTGCTTTATTGGCATGACAAATGTTACAAATGTATTGCCAAAGCATTTATAAAGTTTACATTGACCGATTCACGATTTCGATTTCGATTTTTTTATTTATTTTTTTTATAAAAAAAAAATTTACTGTGTAACTACCTTACCAGCTTACCTTGTTCATTTAAATTTAAATAAATGCTGAAACTAGTTTTTTTCATGCTCACTTGTAAAAGAAAAGCAATAGTGTGACTAAACGCGGTTATGGCACTCTCTCATATAGGGATGCTAAACATAGCTACAATAGAAGTCACAGCAGGTCATATGTTGTGCAGCTTTGAGCAAATTTTATTTGGAGAGAAAATGACCAAAATGTAACGTGAAGATTGAAAAGGATTGGAGGGGAAATAAATATTTCAAATCTCTGTACATAACAGAAAAATAAACAATGATAATGCAGCAATAGTTTATCTGTATTAGTGGCATGTCAGAAATATATATTTAGACAGGCCTTGTCAAAGTGAGCGGGCACTTTCACTAATAAAAAATATAGCACTTAAATTATTTCATAACAATCAATAAAATAACAGCGGTTTTATATCAAAAGTTGGTAATGATATAAAATATACTACATTTTGATGATAAAATATAACCATTTAAACGATTTCAGTATTTAAACATTAAATAACGAATGCATCAAGTTAAATATAAAAAAAACGAATGAAACAACACAGCATATCAGGATATAAAGGACTATATTTAGCAGAATGCTGCTCTTTTTATCTTTGTAATTTTATAGTTTTATTTTTGTTATTTTAATTATTTTTTGTCTTCATAAATAACTAACGAGCTATAGACAAATATCTGCTTGACGTTTTAGAAAATATTTGTGCGTATAGCTACACCACCCAGTATATATTGAAGATCACCGTGAACAAAAAAAAACCCACAGAAACCTGTTACATATCTATCTTTATTTAAATGTCTATCTTATATTTAACTGAATCGTATAATGGCCTATAGCTGAAATGTTGGAAATTGCTTAATTTATTATAAAACATTTGCCGATACGTATTGATATTTTTTGGAGTAAAAACTGCCGACATTTAAGAATCCATATTTATTTTATTCATTCATTCATTTGACTTGTTTATTGGTGCACATATGGGTTATGATTTAATTCATACAGTACCTTGACAGCTACTGTGCCACTCCATAATTCAAGCAAAAGTCCAAATTAAAGAAAGATTTGACTTTCTGCGGTGACCGACATTTACAACACGCCGTAACCGTCCTTCAGGTGGAGCGCGGGTATAATATACAAAACCAGCCGTCTGGGCTTTGAACTAGGTGCAATTATTTACTCGTGTGTGTGTGTGTGTGTGTGTGTGTGTGTGTGTGTGTGTGTGTGTGTGTGTGTGTGTGTGTGTGTGTGTGTGGTGTGTGTGTGGAGCGATGGGTGCGCGGGCATAAGTGACTAAAAGTGACTCCACCTGTCGAGCCCGTCTCGCAGCTCGCGCGGGAGAGACAGACGGCTGCGGGGACGCAAACAACAGCACGACGCGCTTGGAAACATTAGCAAAAAGCTGGCTGGCTGCGGAGCTGTTGTTGCTCTAGCGGGAAAATGTCCCGGTGTTCCCAATGGCCAGTCCGCCCTGGCGCGCTTCCGCTAAATCAGCTGTGACAACCGTGCTGAATTGTGCTGATTCTGTGTGTTGACGTCGCGGCTCTGTGTGTGTTGACGTCGCGGCTCTGTTGATCAACAGAGCCGCGACGTCAACACACAGAATCAGCACAATTCAGCACGGTTGTCTAACAGTTTAGAACGGTTTGGCATGATAGTGGAAAAGTGGCTTTAATATTTGTATAAAAAAAATCACGATTCTTCGATTTTGTAAAAAATAAAATCGTCTTAAAACGTAAATTCGAATTAATCGAAAAAAATCGAAAAAAAAACGCCCAGCCCTAATATATATATATATATATATATATATATATATATATATATATATATATATATATACACACACACACACACACACACACACATATGTATATATGTATGTGTATATATATATATATATATATATATATATATATATATATATATATATATATATATATATATATATATATATATATATATATATATATATATATTTCGGGAGGAAAGGGTCACTAATAATTCAGGAGGGCTAATAATTCTGACTTCAACTATATATATATATATATATATATATATATATATATATATATATATATATATATATATATATATATATATATATATATATATATATATATATAGTTGAAGTCAGAATTATTAGACCCCCTGAATTATTAGCCTTCCCAATTTCTGTTTAACGGAGTGAAGATTTTTGCAACACATTTCTAAACATAATAGTTTTAATAACTCATCTCTAATAACTGATTTATTTTATCTTTGCCATGATGACAGTAAATAATATTTTACTAGATATTTTTCAAGACACTTCTATACAGCTTAAAGGGCAATTTAAAGCATAACTAGGTTAATTAGGTTAACTAGGCAGGTTAGGGTGATTAGGCAAGTTATTGTATAATGATGGTTTGTTCTGTAGACAATCGAAAAAAAATATAGCTTAAAAGGGCTAATAATTTTGACCTTAAAATGGCTTTTAAAAAATTTCAAACTGCTTTTATTCTAACCGAAATAAAACAAATAAGACTTTCTCCAGAAGAAAAAATATTATCACACATACTGTGAAAATTTATTTGCTCTGTTAAACATAATTTGGGAAATATTTAAAAAATAAAAAAAATAAAAGAGGGCCTAATAATTCTGACTTCAACTGTATGCGTATGATATATTATTCAATATATCATATCATTCATATAAATCAATAAAAATAAGAATAAACTGTACAGTACATTTAACAATTAACATTTTAGGATAAAACAGTAAAAAAAAAATAATAATAATCAGTATATTTACAATGATTCAATTATAATAATCTATAAGTGTGTGTGTCTCTCTGGAACATTCTTTAAACCATCAAATCAGTTCCCAATGAATGCATTTTCCCCCTCTCCTTTCAGGACTGTTTTAATTGGATGTGCATCATGATATGGGAAAAAAGGGCAATCTTAACTTCCATTTCATGGCGACTTTAAACAACAAACTTTTCCCAGCCTTCTTTGCTTATATTTACCAATGCTGCCAATATTAGTAGAGGGCACTGTATATAACACAGATTGTGCTGGTGGTGCAGCTCAGGTCACGCTCTGTCCTGCGATCCAAACCAAATGATGCATATCCCATTATTCACCAAAGTAGGTCACAGTTTATATACCAATGGCTCACACAAAAAGCACAAGCTGCTCATATCTGGGGCATGGAGGAGGACAGAAAAAAAGTATTTAAGGTTTTGAGCCTACATTTGCTCTCTCTGAAGATTGAGAGGTCCGGCCAGGACAGGTTTCAGTGTTGTCGTTTTCAATAATGTCACAATGTCAGTCTCAGTGGTCCCGTTGTGAAAGCCACTTGTCACCGTCCCACACAAACACTGAGTACAAGGGCTTCTTCAGATCACTCATAAGTCCCATTAGAGCCACTTGGCAAAAGCAAATTCAGCGGCTGACTGTTCACCTAGCCATGTTTGTTCAGTCTGAAAGCTGTAATATATTCAGAAAGCAAGTGTCTGCTTACAAATGAGACTGGCGAGAGTTCTTGAAAGGGAAGAATAGGATGCAACAGCATCACTCCACAACAACAACAACAACGAGAGTTTGTGCTGATCTTCCAGCTGCTTTATTCTGCTCTTTGCTGTCATCTGTATTTTTATTCATTTCTCAGTGAATATAGGTAATATATTTTGGTTCATTTGAACAAAACAGATTCATTAAACAATATATTTATTAAAATAATATTTTAGTCACCAAACACCTTAAAAATAGAACGATTTTACATGTAAATTAATGCAAAATATTGGAAAAAAAAATTACTAACTAAAAAAAATTAAATAAAATTTGATAAATGTTTTGTTTCTCTTGAATTTTTTTATATTTAATATTTTTCCCTAACATAAATTTGGGTGAACTAATTTTGGACAGTTATCATAAGTTATTTTGTTAGATAAGCTCCAGATTTGGCTTCAGTACTGTATTGTATAGCTTCCTATAGAAAATATAAATTTAAATGAGGCATTTGTGAGGGGTGTACTCGTATATGTTGAGCACTGTATGTGAATATAATAATATACAGTTGAAGTCAGAATTATTAGCCCCCCTGAATGATTTTCATTTGCATGGAATTGCTCAGATATAAAATCCTGATAATAAGGAAATATTCCAAACCAACTACATACAAATAAATATGAAATGTATATAGAAAATTTTTGCCCTACTTGCAGTCAAAGATTGGAATTTTTTTATATGTTATTTTTCCAATAGCTTGGAAAAAATGTTATTTTTGTTTCTAAAAGAAGATTAATTTGGTGAAATAAATAAATAAATAAACAAACTAAATAAATAAATACATTTCTTTTTAATTTAACATATATATATATATATATTTCTATTATTATAGATATTTCTATTATTGTATATTACTATAATAAATGTATTATTTCTGAAATAAGTCTCTTCTGCTCACCAAAACTATAAAAAAATGCATAAATTAATCTCTACTCTAATAATGCAGAAACAGCACTTTTTCACAGTCGAAAATGTCCACCTACACACTCATCTGGATCCTGTTTTCTAGATTCATTCAGTGAATAGTATCACCCTGTTATTGACAATACAGCTGCTAATTACATGACTATATTAATGAAAACGTGTTGCTTCAATAACTAAGAACCATCTCAATCCTCTATCCACAAATAGCAAATGCAGTGAAAAAAGAACAGCAGTAGGTGGTCAAAAATCTGCCTCTGTATTGATCAGCCTTGCAGCACATTCATCCAAGCCTTTCCACAGTCATATTTCTGTCTCTGAATAGGCCACTCTGTTATGAAGTGCTGTCCGTGATTAATATTGAAACTGTATTAAAACTGCCCTCTGGTCTGCAATGATCTACGATGCGCATTCAGCTCACTTACCGTCCCTGAATATGTATGAAAAGCCATAAAATTTAATGACGCTTTACCTTTCCCAAATGCGGAACACAATGGGATGCCTGTCTGAGGGAATAACAACAGACTGCCCCTTTGTAAATCCTATAAAACAAGGATTACGAGTGCATGCTGACCACATGTGAACGGTATTGCAGCTATATTTCATGCAGAATTGGCCCATGTGGATTTTAGCCTCTGGAAATGCTGACTATGGACAACTTAAAGCACCAGACGAGGAGCAAATCAGAGGCATGTTTTCAAGAAGGCAAAACAAACAAATGCTTCTATTCTTAAAGGGACAGTTCACCCAAAAAACAACAACAACAAAAGACATTTGTGTTAATTTACTCAAAGATGTAGGTCATTTCTGTCTTTAACGCAACATAAAGAAGATTTTTAGCTGAAACGGTGGTCCTTGGTGATTTATATAAAGTTAACTGCTATCTGCACTTTCAGAACCAACAAATAAAAGCTAGGGCTACACGATAGTCACTAATTAAGCATGTTACCATCTTACGTGAGAAATACTCATGTAAATCATATCATTTACTTACAGAAATTCAAACATCTTAATAACCCATGCTTTATAATTACATTATTGTTATGATTACTTGAAGAAATTGTGAGAAATATATTAATATTGTTGTTGAATTTAGATGAAACTCACTTTTTAAAGCAATTCACTTTCAGAATAAAAGGTAAAAATCCTGTTACTGAGGCAGTACCCAGTGCTTCCCACAGGTTTGAAATATACTTGCGGTGGTAGCTGGACTGAAACACACTATTTACCCACATCACATAATTAGTTAAGTATATGGGACAAACAAAACATAATTTAATTTTTATATTGAACATGTTTCATGATCTTAATTAACTGATATACTTTTAGACTACTAACAATTACTTTAAATCAACCCAAAAAAGTAGTAGCTGGACTGAAACACACCATTTACCCACATCACACAATTAGTTAAGTATATGGGACAAACAAAAATAATTTAATTTTTAACAATAATTGTATTTATTATACACTGTTTCTTTTCAATGGGTTAAAGTAAAAAAAAATACCTCCACAATTTCTTACTTTTATACTATTCAGGAGCCATGTGCACCCACTGACAGGTCAAATCTGCTTCTCTCTTTCATTCAAGTTCAAAGCAAACTTGAATGCCAAAGCATTTTAGATAAGTATATAAAATACCCTATGTAATATATTAACATCATCAAATTAATAAAATTATAAGCAAATGAGAACTAAATGACAAAAAAAGGAATAAACAGGCAATATTTCTAAAAATGATCACAATTACAAGATTAAAATCTGTAGATTATGTAAATAAGGCAAATACGTTGATTAACCATTACTAATGGTGAACATACAGTTTGCAGCCAGTTTAGACCAGTCATTTCATCCTCTCCGAGGATATAGTAAAATTTTAGATTAGAGCATGCAGTCAGTTGCAAAGCCAAGCGGAAGTAGGCTTAAGTAAAAACGTAATGCAAAAACACATATGAGCTTTAGAAAGTGAAAGCAAAAGTTGAATCCCGGAGATTTGGGGAAAAATTGAGTCCCATAAAGGCACACCTCTGTGGGTCTGCAGAGCACATAAGACTGTCTGTGGGAGTGTTGACAGATCGCGCGTACACACAACAAAATGGGCAAACAAGAGAAGATTTTTCACTAATTAATCGATCGCGGATGTTTGGTTATATTGGGCGGGTACAAAAAAAATGTAAATGAGGTTAATAATTGTTAAAAAAAAAAAAAAAAAATATGTCACTAAATATACTTGGGCAGCTGTTAATATACCTGGGCGGCCCGCCCAAGTAAAGTCTATGTGTGGGAAGCACTGAGTACCTTTTCAAACAAGTAGAAAAAATATCATTTTGTATTTTTATGGTACACTTTTGTACCTTTAAGGTACTATGATGTACACATTAGTACTTTTTAGATATGTAATAATGTAATATGTACCTTTAATGTACAAATGTGGACATGTCAGGTTAAAAAAATAATAAAGTGTATCCCTTGAAAAGGTACCACCCCAGCAACAGTGATTTTGTACCCTTATTTCTGAGCGTATAGGCTAAAATAAATAAATAAAATAATAATAAATGATTAATAATGCAATTGTTTAATATCTTTTTATTTTAACAAAATGGGATTTGAGAACATAATATTCATTTTCATTTTCTTAACTACATTTTGGTTAAATGGTTAATAACTTCTTGCTATATTGGAACAGGTTTCATGATCTTAATTAACTGGATATACTTTTAGACTACTAACAATTATTTTAAATCAACCAAAAAAAAAAAAAAGAATTTATACTTCACAACAACACATATGTTATTTTAATTACCATTTATCACTGTTAATAAAATCAATCACTGTTTTAAAGCAGGCAAATTAAAAACTCAGTGGTTAAAATATAAATTATTCTATTACTCTATTTTTTTTAAAAGCACCTATTTTACCCCTTATTCAAGATTTAATACAAGTCGTATGTGTCTCCAGAATGTGTCTGTAAAGTTTCAGCTCAAAACACCCATCAGATTATTTATTATACCTTTTTAAATCTGGGACATTTGAGCTGTTAGGACATTGTAGCTGTTTTTGTTGCCTGTGGCTTTAATGCAAATGAGCTGATTGTCCCCGCCCAGCATTCCCACGTGCGTGTCAGAGCCACAGAGATCGCTCTGTATTGCTCTGATGTGTGAAGCCTTCACGTAGATAAACAGCACAGTGACAGACAAGAATGAAGCAGATCTCCCTTACTACAGTAAAAACTTTTCCAACTGTTATTTGATGCGTTTGTTGTGGAGTTAATTCAAGCCTTTCTGCAACGATGAGTCACACACAATGTCATTATAAAGTTCGCGCACATGCACAACACAGTAGCTTTGCGCACGTCCTGTCTTGTTGATATGATTATATGCGTTACTTCAGAGACATGTTAATACACAGCTGTCGATCAATTCAGTGGCCGGGAAAACCGCACTATTACAGTACATCACCTTGCGGTCGGCCTCAAAATGGGAGGGATTTGGATCCTATTTTAACGTCAGGAAAAAAAAAAAAAGAAAGAGACTTACTGTGTTTGTATCACTCCAATATGACTGTGGACACACTGTACCTGCACAGAGTCCTGTCCAAACAACTTACAAAAGTTGATTTTTTTACCATAGGTGGCCTTTAAAGTTTACTTTCACTCCTATTAAAATTTGTCATATTAATATGAAACATTATATAACGATTTTGTGTATTTATATGGCCTAGCCCTAGTACAGGCAAAACAAAATGAATACCCATGGCTCAAAACAATACAGTCTACGATACACAGAGGTCTTATAAAGCATAAATATAATAAATAATAATAAAAATAAAACTTTATTTTATGCATTGCGGCTTCTTGATTATCAGTGTTTGTGTATTCCGAGTGATAGCTGATGGCGTACAGCACAGACACATCTCAGTAACTATATGTGTTTGTGTAGGTGTGTGTATGTGTTGTGTGGGTGTCCCATCTGAAGAAAAGCTCTGTCACTTTGGTAACTCATGCAGAACAGTCAGGCAGACAGGAAGAGCTAAAAGCGTTCGCTCCCACTGTGATGCTTTCCATCATAACATGCCATAAGCACTCCACTTTCAAATCAACACACATACATGTATACATACAATAACTCTCTGACACACACACACACATGGGGGGATGAGGAGGGATTCAGAGGGCACAGCACAAAGAAAAGCCTAAATCATCAATATTCTGCAACATCCTAATGATTCGCTTCCTCTGAAGGTCAAGACAACAAGCCGCAAATTAAAGGTGATCGAGCCAACAAAGCACAATATAGAGAGTGAATGGAGATGAATGCACTCTAGGTTTATCCAATAAAGCTAGGGATAATTACAGGGTCATTAGGATTTAATGATAGTGATGATTTCGCCTGTACTCACGTGGTATAAAGCTCCTGGGGCCAGAAAAGATGACATTGCAGTGTCTCCGACCTATAAAAACACTTTTGAAAACTAATTGGCTAAAAATAGATCCATTCAATCCATTAATCGATCAATTAATCAATCAATCAATAAAAGCACAGCTAGTTTATGCTCACAAGCAATAAATACAATCTAGGGCTGCACGATGTTGGAAATAACTGACATTGTGATGCTTTTTTCGTCTGCAACATATATTGTGATATGAATATAATTTCATCAGATGACTTGAAAATATGTATTTGGCAATAATGAATAGCTTTAGAATGAGATGATTTCATAGGACAGAAAAATTACAAGCATAGATAAATACAGCAACAACTAATGAAATAGACAGTGTTTTATGGTTTTCTGGCGAGACGAACAGTATTTAGAAGGGGTGTGACGAGACGCTTACCCCACGAGACGAGACGAGACACGAGATAGGGTTCACGAGAACGAGACGAGATTTTTACACTATTTTTAATAAACCTTCAATGATTAAATACATGAATGGAAAATATTTTATTCAACTGAAAAAATGCTTTTTAAATCAAGTTGTAATGAAAGTTATTTTACATTTATTTTAATGAATTCTATGCAGTAAAAGACTTGCAAACACTGCAAAATATTTGCTAATATATGACTGGAAAATAGATTTTTATTTAACTGAAAAATGAAAGAAAAAACAAAATGCAAAACAATTTAGGTGTTTTTTTAAATCAACTTGTAATGAATGTTATTTTACATTTATTTTAATGAATTATACCATAAA
Organism: Danio kyathit; assembly: GCA_903798195.1. Taxonomy (NCBI): domain Eukaryota; kingdom Metazoa; phylum Chordata; class Actinopteri; order Cypriniformes; family Danionidae; genus Danio; species Danio kyathit. The sequence goes on along the minus strand of LR812535.1, from coordinate 17,414,458 downwards.
TGACATGCAAACACTGCTAAATATTTTGCTATAAACTCAACTGGCTTCTCCCCTGTACAGTTTCACATGAGAATCGAACTCTTTTCCACAAATTGAACTTTTTTTTATGCATATAATCATGTCATTTTTGGTTTTTAATTTTTTAGCAGTTTTACTTTCTTTCGGGGTCAACTTCCGTGTTTTTTCTGGACAACATAAACGTGTGTTTGGTGATGATGATGACGATGGGTGTGTGAGTGTCTCAAGGAGTTCATTGTGTGTGTGTGCGGTGAGCGCACGCGGAGGAGAAGTGTGTGTCTTGTGGTCCTTTACTGACTCGATGGGTGCAGAAAATAGTGTCAAACACTACACACAGTGTGTGTGTATGGCTTATCCTGTCGCAAAATGCAGCTAAAAGTCCTACACAACGATAATAGTTTGATTACGGTGTTTACATGTCTGTACTGCACTTCAATAATACGACTGAATAGGAATACCCCACATGTCCAACTCGATTTGTGTTAACGACGATTATGGCTTTAAGCATATCTAAAGTGCTATTCCATCGCATGTTATGAGACATGGTTAATGTGTGTGGCTGTTGTAGCAGCCTCTGCTTTTGGACGCGGCAACCTTTGAACTCCGAGCAGTTACGTCACACTTACCTGCCCAAGCAAACGAGTGCCGCGCAACTCCGAGGCCAGCCTGCATTGCCAGGTGTGTGCAAAGCACTTGATGTGCGGTTCAAATCCAATCCGGTGTCCAATATTCAGTGCTAAATTCACCCTCACGCTCCATCATAACATCACGAGACAACTTTTCACCTCGACGAGAAATCTCGTCGCGATTTAGTCTCGCGAGATCTCGTAGCCCGAGATCTTGTCACACCCTTAGTATTTAGTGACAGAAATTGAATAATCAAAATGTAAATAAATAACGCTGTATAGTACTCATTGTATTAATAAAGATATATACGATTCATCTTTGTTAAATCTCAAAATCTTGTACAAATCAAATGAAAAAATACTTTAACTCTATTAAGGTTAAGGTCATTTCCAGCCTGATCTTTTTATGTTTTTTTACGTTTTGTCAGTTTCGTGGCAAATTCGTACGAATTCCTACGAGTTGAGTCGTATGAAAAAGTACGAATTTAAAGAGGAGGCATGGCACCCAACCACACCCATAACCCCAATCGTCATTGGGTGATTGAGCAAATAGTACTAAATTGTACGAATTAGATCGTACGAATTCATATGAATTAGCCAATTAATCAAAAAGTTACAAATTGCCGTGAGATTGCGTTGGTCATTTCTTAAGGGATGAATAAACTAAAACTGAACTGACATTGCAGATCCTGCGATGTGACTATTTTGGATTTGCACATTGCGATTCCGGTGCTGAAACAATATATTGGGCAGCCTAGTGTTGTCACGATACTGGAATTCGATACCAATCAGTACCGAAATAAAAATAAATACATTCCCGCTAACATTTGAGCGCTTTTTTAAACAGTGCTGATTTGCCATCGTGTTCACATGCTCAAAAAAAATGGCTGTGATTGGTTGTGAATGTTATCAGTTCACCGAACACCTTACAGAGTGTATCTACAGAGACACTGGAGTGTTTTAAAGCCGTGAAGATCTAGTCGATTCATCAGCAGATCGCTCGTATGCTTATAAACAGACCAGCTGATCTTTGCGGCTTTAAAACCCTTTAAAGTGATATTGATTAAATGGTTAACTGGTTGACTGATTGGTTGGCTGATTGACTGCTTGGTTGGCTAGTTGCTTGATTGGTCGACTGGTTGGTTGTTTGGCTGGTTCACTGGTTGATTGACTAGGTGGTTATTTGGCTGGTCAACTGGTTGGTTGTTTGGCTGGTTCATTAGTTGATTGACTGGTTGGTTGTTTGGCTGGTTCACTGGTTGGTTGTTTGGCTGGTTCACTGGTTGGTTGACTGGTTGGTTGTTTGGCTGGTTGACTGGTTGGTTTTTTGGTTGGTTGTTTGGCTGGTTGACTGGTTGGTTGTTTGGCTGGTTCACTGGTTGGTTGACTGGTTGGTTGTTTGGCTGGTTCACTGGTTGGTTGACTGGTTGGTTGTTTGGCTGGTTGACTGGTTGGTTGACTTGTTGGTTGTTTGGTTGGTCGTTTGGCTGGTTGACTGGTTGGCTGTTTGGCTGGTTGACTGGTTGGTTGACTGGTTGGTTGTTTGGTTGGTTGACTGGTTGGTTGTTTGGCTGGTTGGTTGTTTGCCTGGTTCACTGATTGTTTGACTGGTTGATTGTTTGGCTGGTTCACTGGTTGGTTGTTTGGCTAAGCACTGGTTGTTTGACTGGTTGATTGTTTGGCTGGTTCACTGGTTGGTTGCTTGGCTGGTTCACTGGTTGGTTGACTGGTTGGTTATTTGGCCGGTTCACTGGTTGGTTGTTTGGCTGGTTCACTGGTTGGTTGTTTGGCTGGTTGACTGGTTGGTTGTTTGGCTGGTTCACTGGTTGGTTTACTGGTTGGTTGTTTGGCTGGTTCACTGGTTGGTTGGTTGCTTGGCTGGTTCACTTGTTGGTTGACTGGTTGGTTGCTTGGCTGGTTGACTGGTTGGTTGTTTGGCTAGTTCACTGGTTGGTTGGTTGACTGGTTGGTTGTTTGGCTGGTTCACTGGTTGGTTGCTTGGCTGGTTCACTGGTTGGTTCACTGGTTGATTGTTTGGCTGGTTCATTGGTTGGTTATTTGGCTGGTTCACTGGTTGGTTGACTGGTTGGTTGTTTGGCTGGTTGCCTGGTTGGTTGTTTGGCTGGTTCACTGGTTGGTTGTTTGGCTGGTTGACTGGTTGGTTGTTTGGCTGGTTCACTGGTTGGTTGACTGGTTGGTTGTTTGACTGGTTGGTTGACTGATTGATAAAAAAGATTATACATCTCTATCTCTAGAAAGATATAAATAACTAGTTTTTCAAAATTAAGAAAAACACACTTGGACACCGAAGCCAAATTTTAATATGTACAAAAATCATTGAAATTAGAAAATGTTTTTTAGACAATACATATAGCAAAATTTTCAATCTAGCAAACAAATCGAACACTTTCACAGCTATTTAATTAAACAGCAATCTACCAACAAATACATGATAGATAAAACAATCGATCCAGTACTTAAATGAAATGAAAACCATTTCATGCAATAAGCTGGAGCCATTTTAAGTAGGATGTGGGCATTCAAATAATTAGTAAATAACACTAATTCAATAGAGGCAACATAAGTCTCCATTTAGATAAACAGGCATGTGTTTAACTGAAGCATGTGAAGTGGGCAGACGCTCCGAGATTTCCAACAGTTTCCACAGTAACCAAAGCAGAGCGAAACCTTGAGTAGATTTCTATGAAACTTAACTCAGCTTTTTGCAAAGATGAAGGTTTTTGCTGCTTCTATTATGACCACATCAATCTCACCTTGATTTGATTTCCACAAGGTGAACTCCGTCTACTATCTTTATCCATATCCTAGCCAAATTTGCAGTGAAACAAAGTGCAGACAGTGAGCTGAAGCGTCTGGTGCTGAAAACAAAGTCATATAGCACTGTAATAAAGCAATCAGCTGAGTAATGCGGGAGTCATTATAGAGAAAGTGGATCAAAGAGAGAGAATACAAATGCAGACAGGTCATATATAGATAGAGAAAGCTTAAGAGGAGACAGGAAACAACAACAACAACAAACACCGGCCAGTATTGCACACAACTATTTACTAGTTACTTATTACTATGTAAGAACTGCATTAAACCTTTCCACTGTACACAGTAAAAGTATGACTTTAAATTAGTAATGGGCGATATAAACGATATGCGATATAAACGATACAAAATTGGCCTACGATAGAGATTCTAATTCTATTGCACTATCGCGATAATGCATGTTTGATGACGCAATCTACCCGCGAAATTAAGAGCAACGAGCTGCAGCCGGCTGCAACGCATCATCTTGAATAAACAACAGTGCGACCATTTCGCTCGCATTTGCGACAAAAAATAATAAGCTCGATTGATAACTTAATTCACTCGGCCACTGTAAAACAACAGGCTCTTCACACTAACTTATGGTGTATTACGTTGGAAATCTATTGTGACTGTAGCACACGCTGAGCTCTCAACAACAGCACTAAGCAACGCATGGCACCGAATGGCGACGTGTCCCACAACTTGCGAGACTCATGCATGGCATATCGTGGCTTGTCACACAGATTCCCACACAGCGCCTCCCACACAGCTTTTACCTGGCGGCCGATATATTATTGGGGCGGCCCGGTTCTGTGTTCGCGAGAAACTGAGAACACTCTGCCACAGACTCGCATGCTCTGCATGCAGACCCACAGAGACGCGCTGGATACAGAAGAGCGCGAAGACTAAATAGACTGATCAAGCTCATTATTTGGGGTGACAATACATTTTCCCCGGACATGTCCGAGAATCTGCTTTCGCTTTCGATATTAATTGTATTCATTTTTGCATTACTTTATAAGCAAACTTTATCTGGTGCGTCTCAATCTCTCAGCAGCACGCAGACAGAGAGAGTGAGGGAGAGAGAGAGAAAGAGCAGATCAAGACACCAGTTGTAATTTCATTAGGAGAACAAAATGTTTAAAATCAAATGCGTTACCTTAGGCTGCAGGTTAGAAATATGTTTTTATTTAAAGTATCTGCAATACACAATTTTATTTGACTTTTTAATACTGGAAGTATTTTCAGTACAGTTTAAGTTCCTTAACTAAACACCATTTTTTTTGTTCTCTGTAACTTGGCATTTAGGAACCAAGGACTTAAAAGAAAAGTCTTTCTTTCTAAAAGGCACTACATTTAGTTTATTTATCTGCAACATTGTGTTGTTTAATTACAGTTTTGCTTTTGCACAATAAATATTCTCAAAATGACATGCAACGTTTCTTTATTTCTTAAAAAAAAATAGCAGTTTGGCTTTCCTAAGGGTCTATGTAACCTGTTCTGAAATGGTTCTATTATAATTTATATATCGCAATATATATCGTTATCGCAAGAGGCTGCAATGTATATCGCAATATGGATTTTAGGCCATATCGCCCATCCCTACTTTAAATAAAATACCATTCAATAGATTTACTTGTTTCTTTGGTAATTTAACAGTCTGATCTCCCAAGGAAACGTAAGTATTTTACGTTTTGTCAGTTTAGTGGCTAATTCGTATGAGTTGAGTTGTACGAAAATGTACGATTTTAAAAAAAGGCGTGCCACCCAACCCCGCCCCTAAACACAACCGTCATTGGGTGATGAGCAAATCGTACTGAATTGAACGAATTAGATCGTACAAATTCATATGAAATAGCCACTAAATCAAAAAGTTACGAATTGCCATGAGATTGTGTTGAATTTACAAACTACAGTATTTCTGAGTGAAGACTTATATTTCTTTCAGTATGTCATATTTTACAGAAAATAAGTCGCATGTGAATATAATTTGCACTTAAACTTCATAATAATGTAAAAAATACAGAACAATAATTTATGATTTTTTATTAATATTGTTATTTTTATTATTAATGTTATTATTATTATTAGTAGTAGTAATAGTTAAAACTATAGTTAAATACAATCAGAATAGGCAACAGGCCTGTCACAATAATAAATATATCGACTTATCGCACAACACATGGATATGACCTCATTCATTTTTGGTGATGCAATATACATCGCCCACGCCGATTATGCAACATCTCTATCTCTATTGAAAGTGTCAGTGTCAGTATGGTTAAAAAACACTATAGTATTTACTATAAATTACTATGGGTGTGAAAAGATCTCGTACGTCGAGATCTCGCGAGATTAAATCGCGGCGAGATTTCTCGTCGAGGTGAAAAGTTGTCTCGTCACATGAGTTGTGATGTTATGATGGAGCGTGAGGGTGAAATTAGCATTTACGATTAGAGGCAGGATTGGATTTGATCTGCAAATAAAGTGCTTTGCACACACCTGGCAACCCAGGCTGGCCTCAGAGTTGCGCTTGTCACTCAGTTGGGTGGGCGTGTGTGCTTAACCGAGTTCAGCAGGTGCCGCATCCAACATAGTCTACAACTACAGCCTCACACATTATGGTTCGTATCCATGTTTCCATTCATATATTTCATCATTGAGGATTTCTTAAAAATAGTGTAAAAATCTCGTCTCGTCTCGTTTTCGTGAACCCAATTTCGTATCTCGTCTCGTGGAGTAGGCATCTCGTCACACCCCTATAAATTACGTTAGTATATATTTTTTATGTGGGTGTCTGACAACTGAAAATAGATCTGGTAGCAGTATTATAAATACATATAATATTTTAGTTGAATCAAATTAACTTTTCTAGTCATCTCAACTAACATCAATTAAACCGATTAAAAATACTAAGTTAAACTTTGTATAACTTAAATTTAGTGGAAACCAGATTAACTTATTAAAATAAGTCAACATAAAAGATATTTATTGTCTTGACCTTTTGTCATTACATTTTTTTACAGTGTAGACTACATTTACCAGTTCTAAATGAAACAAAATTATATATTTATGCAAAACCTTGAGTAGATTTCAATGAACATGAACTCTGCTTTTGCAAAGATGAAGGTTTTTGCTGCTTCTATTCTGACAGCATCAATCTCACCTTGAATTTATTCCCACAAGTTGAACTCACACTGCAGTCTACTATCTTCATCCATATCCTAGCCAAATTAGCTATAAAACAAAGTGCAGACAGTGAGCTGAAGTCATATGGCCCTGTAATAAAGCAATCAGCTGAGTAATCTGGAAGTCATTATGGAGAATGTGGATCAAAGAGAGAGAATACAAATGCAGAGAGAGTCAAATACAGAGAAAGAAAGCCCGAGGAGGAGACGAGAAAAGAACCTGGAGCATTAAAACAATGCATACATTACGGCACACCTCTGACATCAAAGATATGCTAATGTTCATAAACAGCTCAGAGTGATGCAAGCATCGCATGCCGCCTCTGTCACAAACCAGCAGAAAACACAGCAATCAAAAGCAAACACTCGGGTCGCTCGCTGCCATATTGCACCAAGACATTTCATATGTGTTTAGCTGAACATTTGGAATCGTCTTGACATCTAAAAGAGATTTTTTTTCCGATCGATGCAGAAAAAAAAAGAAGAGCGAAATTTTTTCTTTTTTTTTGCTCTGGGGGGAGAAATATACTTCAATACACACACAGTTGTCAGTCATAACTCTACACTTCGGTGGTTGCTAGTATGATTTGTGCATAATAAGCAGCAGATCTTCATGCGTGAAAGTAATTACGATGCTTCGAATTCCTTTCACTTCTTTTTAATTGTTATTTCACAGTTACTGGACCAAGATTAATCACTAGTCTCAGCCTCAAGACCGCCTACAGTGCGTCTAATGCATACTGCACACACACACACACACACACACAAAATGGGAAGATTTGTAAACAATAGCAAGACATGGTCTGACTTTATGCAATTTTGGAATACTCGTTTTAATTCATTTACAAAAGTACCAGACTGATGAAAAGAAACAAGCAATACTTCTCATTAGAAAAGTGAAAAATCGAGCAAGTCATTGATATGGTTATTCCATACAAGCAAGTGTGATGTTTTCCCTTTTGTTTTGTTTATTTATCCCTTTCTTTTCACTTTGTATTGTTTTCCCTTTGTTTTGTGTAAATTTCTTCAACGCCTTTGTTTTGTTTTGCCTCGTTTTGCTTTGGTTTTGTTTTCACTTTGTTCTGTCTTCATTTTTTTTGCCTTGTTTTGTTTTGTCTCGTCTTTGCTTTGTTTTGCTTTGGTTTTGTTTTCACTTTGTTCTGTCTGTTTTGTTTTTGCCTTTGTTTTGCTTTGGTTTTGTTTTCACTTTGTTCTGTCTGTTTTGTTTTTGCCTTTGTTTTGTTTTCACTTTTTCTGTATTCATTTTGTTTTGCCTTTGTTTGTTTTCCCTTTGGTTTTGCTTTGGTTTTGTTTTTACATTGTTCTGTCTTCATTCTGTTTTTGCCTTGTTTTGCCTTTGTTTTATTTGTTATGTCTTTGTTTTGCTTTGGTTTTGTTTTCACTTTGTTCCATCCTTGTTTTATTTTTGCCGTTGTTTTGTTTTACCTCTGTTTTGTTTCCATTTTTTGTCTTTGTTTTGTTTTGCCATGTTTTGTTTTACCTTTGTTTTGTTTTCCATTTGTTTTCTTTGGTTTTGTTTTCACATTGTTCTGTCTTCATTTAGTTTTTGCCTTGTTTTGCTTTGCCTTTGTTTTTATTTTTTTATATATATATATTTGTTTTATTTTGCCTATGTTTTGTTTTGCTTTGGTTTAGTTTTCACTTTGTTCTGTCCTTGCTTTGTTTTTGCCTTTGTTTTGTTTTGCCTTTGTTTTGTTTTCATTTTTTTATGTCTTTGTTTTGTTTTTACTTTGTTCTATCTTCATTTTGTTTTTGCCTTTGTTTTGTTTCACTTTTGTTTTGTTTCCCCTTTGTTTTGCTTAGGTTTGTTATCACTTTGTTTTGCCTTGTTTTCCTTTGCTTTTGTTTTGTTTTTTAATTGTTTTCATTGAATTTTTCCCCTTTGTTTTGTTTTTGTTTTCCTTTTTTTCCTTTTCTTTTTGTTGTTTTCCTGAGTAGAATAACTGTCTCAAAGTAACATTGAGACATGTTGGTCCTAAAAACAAACCAAAAAAAAATCTGTTCTTAACTTATTCAATGACTTATTCATAAAGACAAGCAATTGCTTCCTTTCTAAATGAAGTCATTTTGCATCATTTTTATATAAACAATTATTGAATCACTCAATGAGAAAGGGGCTTGCAGCTATGCTGGTTTTAGTGTCAGAATTATTTATAAATGACAGGCCTAAACTAGCCAATACAACATTTATTATATACAGTAAGTTACTCTGCATTACAAGTCATAGCACATTTCATACTACAAAAAAATGAGCCAGAAAATACAGTACAGTACATTTAATGGAGTCAGTATTTGAATAAGTTGCAATTCTTCTGCATGCTCACCCATTCCTGCAGAATCATTGATTTCAGATGTTCTGCTCCTAAATGAAACATAAAAAGACAATCTGCAACCTTACCGGATTCAGACAGCAACTACCAATCTAAATAGATGGTTTATTTACGGAATAAGCCACAAAATAAACCAAAATTGTATGCCTACGGTCAGAAATCTGTCTCTGTGAGATCAATCATTATTACTCAGTTACTGTCTAATCAATTGTCATTAGCGATTAAGGTGCTGATGGGAAGAATCAGGCTTGCAATCTATATGTGCTGTAGGGCCTTTTAATTCACACTTTCCCGGATGATGAGAAATTCACCCTGCTCATATTCCCTGAGCCCAAACACAAAGCCTCGTTAGCAGAGCTTCATCTGAGCCAAAACAACTAGGTCCAAACTGGCAGCTATTTTACCACCATATGGCACTGCGAGAAAGGCTTGCTATCACTCACACTACTGTATGTCAAATAACAACAGTAATATAATAATTATTTAAAATCATTACTGTATATTAGCATTATAATTTCTTTTTAATTTCTTTTCAATATACATACACAGTGGGGAAAATAAGTATTGAACATGTCATGTTTTTTTCCTGGGAATGATATTTCTAAAAGAGCTGTTGACAGATTGAACCAGATTTTGTTAAAAACCCAAACAAAACAAACATAAAAATAAAAATAAATAAAAAATCTGAATGAGTTATGTGTAATAGGAATGAAATGACAAGGGAAAGTACTGAACTACTGAAATTTATTTAATACTTTATATAAAAGGCTTTTTTGGTGACGGCAGTTTAAAGACGCCTCTCATATGAAAAATGAAGTCACATAAATGAGGTGTGAGTTTTTCACAGACTTCAACAAGGTGTAAGAATCTTGATGGTTCTGTGGATCTCATCTATCAAATCTGAGCCTTAATTTGTATTTTCTATTGGATTCAAGTAAGGTGATTGGCTGGGCCATTCTACAGCTTGGTTTTTTTTCACTGAAAGCATCTGAGAGTTTCCTTGGCTGTGTTTTGGATCTATGTCTTGCTTAAATGTCCACCAATGTTGTCAGTATCTTGGTAATGTAGATTATCATCAATTTTGATTGGTTATAGGGATTTTTAGCTGCAAAATTATCACAGCACCAGAGCAAAGTTATTTTTTTATTATCATTTACTCATTTGTTTTACTCATTCATTAAAGAACACATTCAATTATTAGAAGTAAATCAAAAAACTTAATCTCAAATTAATAGTGATTCCATTGTGCTTTGTACCCATGAAATTTAAAAAAGCATAAGACTTTCTACAAAATTATTAAGCCATATTAAGCCTCTATTGCAGGGCTATTCAACTGGCGGCCCGCGGGACGAACCCGGCCTCCGAGGCAATTTGTTCCGGCCCCCCAAATAGTGTGACCAAGACATCAAAAATAAATTTAGTTCAGTCGAAAAAAGGTCGCTATCGTTATTAAGTGACGTGCTTCTGTTCAATACAGCACGAGCTGCAGTTAAAGGCTGCACAGCGAGTCACCTGACATTAAGTGAGTGGCGCGAGCAGATGATTGTAGAAAAGGCCTTTTGTACAATGCACTGATATCGTTAATAGGAATGCAATGATTAGCCTATTTCACTATTAACCCTACTTTTATTCATTAAGGCTTCTCAACGCCACATTTCTGTTGCACAAAGCTGCTGCAACTAAAGTTATGCCAATACGCACGCACATTGGATTAACTATAGCAGCAAGCCGTTGACATATTGCGTCTTTTCCGCACGCAAGTACATTGTTTCCAATTGAGACGTGCGCATATTGGAAGTAGTCCGTGCACTGCTCACAAGCGGACCGTCACAGTAGAAATGATCTCAGGCTGTAGTGGTGAGAGTTGTGCGTGGCTTTCAGTGCAATGTAAACAAAAGATATGTTAGATGAATTATTAAAAAATATTAAAATCATTATGTATGAACGCAGATGATAACAACAGTTCATTTAAACTCTTAACTTATATATAGCTTAAATTAACATTAGACAAATACTATTTTATTTATTCTTACTTTTATTTATTTATTTATTTATTCATTGTTCTGTCATTTATTTTCAGTGTAAAATTATCACTCATGTTAAAATCAAAAACTTTCATTTATTTTTAAGTCCAATGAGAGAAATTGACTATTGTTTGTGTTTTATTAATATTTTGTGCTGTATTTGGTTACTGAGCAGCAATAAACAACACTTTAAAATATAAGCAGTTTTCTTGGGATTTTCTAAACTAGTAGTTATTTGAATTTAATAAATGCATAATAATGGTAATAACCATGATTATTCTTCAGACTATAATCGTACAACCAACATCTATAATCGTTGCATCTCTAATTGTTACCCAGTTTAAAACAGAACGTATGAATGTGTCTGAATGTAGAAGAAGCCTACTGGAGCAATACACTGATTTTGTGCCTCGAAATACATTTGGATGTGCTTGTAAAAAAAGCCACATTGTACAATGCAGTGATATTATGTAGTTTCAAAATACAACATATTAACGTTTTAATGTAGAAAAAGTCAACGTGGGTGTCTTAAAGAGCAAAAATACAGCTTATGAGCTCTTATATTGCTGTTGTGTCATCACTTATATTGCAAGTCATATCTCCGGCCCCTCGTTTGGGATGCTCTTCATGAACCGGCCCCCATGACAAACTAATTGAATAGCCCTGCTCTATTGTATAAAACAAATCCTCAATATAACATATCACAAAGAACACGTGGCACTAAACATGTTAAATACATATGATGCTTAATTACGATATA
>LR812535.1:17317674-17397674 GCA_903798195.1 Danio kyathit | reverse complement strand
CTTGACCAAAAAAATCTTAAAAACACAAGGACATGACTTTGTTAAATATAAACCCATGTATCAAGGACAAAATGTAACATTCTAGTTAGATCATTTAACATTCTAATTAGAACTCTACATCTAGCTATAGTTTGACTGAGCAAATAACAAACATCTTACATACATCTTTCCTCTGATGAATTTCTGCACCTCGAACCAGCCTGTGTTTTACTTACAAAGAATGCTCTAAAACCCACAGAGGCCAAACTAGCTCCAACACAACATACATCATTTAGCTGTTATCTCATGGCAGTTTGTGCTTTCCTCCAAGTGCTTAAAAAGTATTTCTCAGACAAACAAGTAACTAAAAATCACCAATCCACCCAGGTCACAACAACAGTGCCGTCGCCCCCATTAAACCCGGGCCTGAAATAGTTTGCGGTGCGTTATAAATCACAGGCTAATGAGCGAGAGCGAGGTGGTGATGCATTAGTATTCCACCCAGCTGTAGGCAGACTTCTATCTGCTTTGAGCCTCTCACGGCCATAGAGGGAGGGGAGAGAGACTGCATTAAGCCATTATAGTCTGATGTTCGCCCTGAATACAGATGTGCATACAGCCATTTCAGTCCATCATTTAGTGTCAATATGCGCAGGAGACAGAGGCCAGGGGAGGTAATCATATACGCAATAAACGCACCTACTGAATCTTTATCTTCATCAGTCGGGCCAAGTGAAGTGCAATTAGGGTCTCCTGGCGTAGGACACACAGCCTAGCTGCTCTTTTAGATTTTGTGCTTGTGTACGCCTGTAGATAAGCAGCCATTTCCATTACCAGAAGTCGGTGCGAGATACAGCAAGAGCTTTAATGCGCTCTTTACCACTTAAGCGAGTATATCAAGCATGCCGTGTGGTACCGTCTCATTTTATAGCTGCTGCAGACTTCTTTTATGACTCAATATCTGCTTACTTTAGTAAGATCTGCTTACTGCAAGCTAAACCTGGCCAGCCATGTTTGCAGCAGGGGAGCTGTATCAGATGCCACCCACTGCACCGGACGCTTTATTTCCAACAGATCAGCTCAAAGCCAATGAAGTGCTTTTTACTTTAAATTCCACTGTTCAAAATGCAGGTTTCAATTGAGGGTTTCAAATACTTAAGAGAATATATTCTGGATTTACAAAACAGCAAGAGAGGAGTGAGAATTTTTGCGAGCAAAGTACTGACAATGCACAAATTAGTACACAGATGCAGCAGCTCATTTTCACAATGACCAAGCAGCATATAGGTCACAAACCAGCATCGATCAAACCAGAGTCGATGCTGATAAGGTGTATGTAGTCTACAAACTTCACAGGGACACAATGGGCTCTATTTTAACGATCTAGGCGCAAAGTCTAAAGTGCATGGCACAAAAGGATTAAGTGTCTGAATCCACTTTTGCTATTTTAAGGACGGAAAAATACGCTCTGCGCCGCATGGTCCAACAAGGTTGTGCTTATTCTCTTAATGAGTTATGGCTGTGTTTTGAGCATAACATGCATTAAACCAACCATGGCGCATTTGCTATTTACATGGCGGACTTTGTAAGTGTAAAAACTGAATGCTTCACTAGCATCTGCAGCGTGAGGATAAAGAACGAGCATCCTCCATTCGGCCTTTACTTTCACTTTCTCTTTCTCTTTTTCGTGGATAAGGAAACTGTGTTGTATGCACTCCACAGAAGATATGCATTAGCCTACATATTTCATTTCGTTTGTTAAGCACAAAGATTTGTTTCAAAATAATTTCTAAATTCAGTTCTTATTTCCAGCAATATAATAAATGAACAAAAATAATGAAGTGTGGTCAAAAAGTAATATCTAAACAGACGTCCTATGCCCCATATGGTCCAAAACCTGACAGGTGGACAAATCTAAGCTTGTTTTTAATAAAACAAATATAATATGCATATAATAAATAATACTAATAATAATAATAACATTATACAAAAGCAAGTTGTCGTGAAAAACTGAACCCCCCAAGATGAAGGCATTGAGGCAGTGGTTTGTATATTTATGTAGAAAGTAATAACTTATTATTATATTAATATTTTATTCCTTTAATTCTTTTTTCAAGATATTTGCATATCGCTGAACAACACCCCAACTAGGGGTGTCAAAATTAATTGTTTCTTCGGTGCACCGCGATGCAGACGCGGACAATTCAGTATCGGTTCAGTAATAATCATAACCGGTTATTATGTACTGACGTCATTTATCTCATATGCGCTATGTCTCTGTAGCTTACTATGGCGAGTGTGGCGAGCATTTATTTAAAACACTTCAACTACTTAAAAAAAATCAGAAAATGTGCACAATTTCACTGCGTGTGTGTTTACTGAACAGTCATTTTACTGACACTTACAGCAGAAGCCCCTATTACACTGCGATTGAGAAAATGAAAGTACTCCTTTTCTCCCTCTCACTGTGGCCCATTTGACCTGCTGGCGTGACTTTTCATCTCCTCTCGGCTGTTACAATGTTACTTCTGGATACAGACTCGAGCGAGTGTCTGCAGAGTTTCCCCCACCGCGTCTATCATGAATCCAGTGCCATGGATCAGCTGTGATCGCCGCTGCGCTGCCGCTTATCAGTGTTTATCATCGGTGCAGAGCACCAGCGCGTAAGAGCCTATCGCAGATCTTTATGTTGAGCGCGTGACCAACCAAAGGCGGTGTAAGAAAGAAATCGCCAGAGAAGGTTAAGAAAGCGAGCAGCATATTTATATTTGTTTATTTGCTATAAATGCTCGGGTTGTTCTGTGCATGTACTTAAGTTTTTAAAGGTACAGTTCATATATCTGACTGTTTGCATTAAAGGACAAAATTGTATTACAAATAGTATATAAATATAAATATATTTATACATTTTAATACAAGAATTGCTGTGCTGTGAAGAAAATATGAAATTGGTTTTGGAAAGCATCGTCAATGCACCGTGATGCACCGAGATATCGAATTGAACCGAATCGATGGCATGATAATCGTAACCGAATCGAACCATGAGATCAGTGTAGGTTCACACCTCTAACGCCAACAATGCGCCTTAACACACCATGGATTTGCTATTTAAACAACGTGGCGGAAAACTGGAAAATTAGGGTTGTGCTGGTCTGAAAAATCAAATCGGTTATGCTTCTTTAAATAGACGGTTGCTATTAAGTTGCTAAATGGGATGCATCATCGAGCTGAACTGGTATGGAATGCAGCTCATTTGTGTTGGGCATTTGGACTTGTCTGTAATTTAACTATTTTCATAAATAGTATTTTGTAGTATTTTTCTAATTGGGAATTCAAATTGTGAATAGACAATTCCTTCACTTGTAGAGACCAGCATGAAAGATTCATTTGCTGATCATTTATTTTAATAAAACGATTTTGTACTGCTTGCCACAGCCTGTCTCTTTTCTGCTTTCAGTAATGTAAACGTGTGAATAAATTTGTAAAAATACATAAATATTAACTGTCATTTTAATATGATCAATCAATTTTTTCTTCATCTGAACACATTTAACTATGTCTTAACTGCAATATTTACACTCCTCAAAATTTATAGCATATGTGACTGTATGGCTGCTTTTTGCTTTGCTTTGTGACAAAAATTAATATTGAACGTTGTTCTCTATCCATGATAGGACTTGCAGGCATTGGATAGACTTGTCCCTCACGCCTCTGTCGTCTATAACTAAGGTTAGCGGGCTGTATGCATGCGCGCCAGTGTTTCCTCTAGGATTTTTTCCAGCTGTGGCAGCCTTTTTAATCTACCAACTACCTTTGGCTTTATTTCAATGACAAATGTGACGCAGTACTAAAAGTCGAGATCGGATTTGTGTAATACGAGCATGCAGATCTTTTTGCTTGCGCTAGGGTTTCCTCTGTTCGTGCACAAAACTTCTTACACGCCCTCAAATATACGCTGCTCAAGTGCAATTTAGCGCGTCTACGAAGTGAATTTGTCTCCAACCTTTATTAGATTTGCAAGGAATATTTATGAACGTCTCCAATAGACCTACAGAGTGGCATTAATGCGTCCTGAGGTAAAGTGATACGGCTATAAACTCCAGCAAGATAAAGCCATTGTTTGTTGTATTCAGAGCCATAGACCTTTATCTATAAATAAAGTATAATTATGGAAACTGTTTTCATCCTAACTGAAAGCTATACGCCTTGTTTGCTGGCCTCACGCATCACGCACCTGTCATGACTAGGCATGGGCCGGTATAAGATTCTGACGGTATGATAACCTTGGATAAAAATATCAAGGTTTCACGGTATCACGGTATTGTGATTACTGCTCTAAAATATATTCTTTTTAAATGTCTGGGTAAAAAACTAACCCTCAGTTTCACAAACAAGGTTTAAGGCTAGTCTTGGATTAAATTGCATGTTTGAGCCGTCTCACCTGAAAATAACTTGCAGTAAGATGTCTTAAAATATGGCAGTGTCATTTTTTGTTTACAGGTGCACACCAGTAATGTATTTTTCTAAGGCTGTTTTTATAAATGTGGCTTAAATAGCCCAATTTAACTAAGGTCTAGTCCTGGCTTAAGCTAAACCCTGTTTGAGAAACTGGGCCTAAAAGTTTTTTCCCCTTTGAACACAATTTACTTTATTTTGAGAATCATTTATAATATTTTGGAGCAGTAAACGTTCCAGGCTAAATAATGAAAATGAATCATTGACGTCTGCTGTCTTCATTAGTTTCAAAAACACAGATTTACTTACTATTTAAAATGGCATCTTTGGATAACTTTTCTGCTGGAGATGCTGTTGTTAAAAAAAATGTAAATAAAAAAATCTTACACATACCTTAGGAACGGTATTAGAGAAAATTTTGGCGGTATGATAACCTTGACTTTTCCAAACCACGGTATACCTTGAAAACGGTTATCGTCCCATGCCTAGTCATGACAGTCAGTCAGTCAGTCAGCTTGTCACCTTAAAGGGTTAAACAAATAACGCACAGCACTACTACGGTTACAGAAAAGTTTGCGCTGTTATAATTCACTTACCTTTTAATACGTTTCGGTGTGATTATAACCCGCTATTTAAAAAAAACAACAATGTTTTGAATGAGAAGCTGTAATGTAGCCGTGGCGGGATGAATTTTGGCGTGGCGCCCCGCCATGGTAGAATGAATGTAGCGGAAACATTGTGCGCAATACAATAATTTAAATATGCCATATGATGATGATGATGATAATGATAGTAATAATAATAAGAAGAAGAAGAAGAAGAAGAAGAAGAGAAAGAAGAAGAAGAATATGTCGGCACATTTAAGTCTATATACAAATGTGTTTTTTTCCGTATTTGTATTTGTTTATAATATATAACGTGAATTATAATATAATTAATTGAGAGAGTAAATCTTTGTCATGGACCACATTTCTAAAAAAAATTGTCGTTAGAAGGGTGGTGTTGACGTAACAAGGGAGCGCCCCAAAGTAAGTGTAGTCCGTTTATAACCTAATCTTAGCTTTTCAGTTCTTGCGTTTTGCATTTAAGATCCAAAAGTGATCAAATTTATATTTTCGTATGATGATTATCCGATTTGGCATAATGTGTAAGTATAATGAACTGTGTTTGAACACAGACCTTATTATTTGCAATCTTCAAAAAACCTATGTGAAAATCCTAGGGGAATTTTAACGTCGGAACTAGTCTTATGCTAGCAGCCGATTAGCCTACAAGATGACGTCATAGTTCCTCCATTCTATTGCTTTTTAAAACAGGTTTAAAATTGTTCTTGTCAGAAGTTACGCATCAACATTGTTTTCTAAGGAAATGTACTGCAGCTATTTGGATAAAATTGAGTTTCAAAAGCCAAAGAAAACAGTAAGCATAAACCCATAAATACTGAGTAAGTGACATTTTTGTCCTATGCAAGCTGAGTAAACATTCAGGACTTGATAGTATGGCTTACTTTATCATTTTATCATGTGAACTTGCACATTCATTTGATTGATTGCACAAGCATGTGGCACTGTGTGGAGCAGATTAAGGCCATTCATGCTGTGGATGAATCTTCCTCCATGCCTGAAATCTGATCAGTTCAGATAAAATCAGGTCTAACGTTCAGATTGCACTCAACAAAAAAACACTTCCCTTTCTTTCTCCAAACACAACACAAATATTTATCCTATTTTCTTCTTAGTCTAATATTTGCAATTAGATTACACAGGGGATTGGCGTTGCTGAAAGGCCTATAACATGATCATCATAGAAAAAATAGAAAATGTTTTTATATTCTTATGTATATAAATCATCGCAAGGCTGTTCTCTTCAGATGACGAGGCTTAAATAAGTGCGGTATGGATGCATGGGCTACTTTAAAGAGATAGCTTTGGTTAGCTAAGCTCTATTAATCTTGTTATGGATGACACAGGCTTTGCTCCACGCAGAAGGTAGCGGTGATATGCTAATGCAGTTGACAGCTAATGCACGCTGATGATTTATTTCTAGATCAGAGAGGCCTGATGAAGCTTCAGTAACTAAAGACTTTCAAAAACAGTGCAACAACAAACAACTCCACTAAACAGCAACACTCCTATAATCTTCTTCAACTCCATCAGGGCTTTGGATCACAACACTCATTTTATGCTCTACTTGATGACATTTAATCGAAGCCATTGTTAATTAAGTGCTGAAATGTGGGCGAAAATCATGAAATCTGTCAAGAATAAGCCTGTTACTACAATTACTGTAATTTTTGGAGACATCCAATGATAATGATGCAGTGCAAATTTCCAATAAGGAATATTTATGTCAATAAACAAATGCCAAAAATGGATCAGGTGGAAATTTTTACTGTTACAGCGATAGTTTAGTTTAGTTCTGTCATCATTTACTCACCGTTCAGTTATATAAAATCTATTTGAGTCTCTTTCTTCTTTTGAACACAAAAGAAGATGTTTTGAAAAATGCTGGTTGCTGGGATCCATTGACTTCTATAGTAATTATTTTTTCCCATGGAGGTCGATGGGTCCCAGCAACCAGCATTCTTCAAAATATCTTCTTTTGTGTTCAACAGAAGAAAATAACACATTTGAAACTACATAAGGGTTAATAAATATCAAGGTAATTTTCATTTTAGGGTGAAATATCCTGTGAGTGCGCATTTTGGTTTCAGTTTCAGTCTGTTATCAAATGCCCCGCCCCCTTCAAAATGCATCTAATTTGCCTTTCATTTGATATGCTTGATCTCAAACACTCACTGACAGAGCTGTGAAAACAAAATGCTATTGGTTGATTTAAAAAAAGAGGAGGAGCTACTGTAGGTCCCGCCCTGTCTTCATGTTTCAGTTGAGATTACGTCAAACATCAAATAAAAATGCACATTTCAAAGCACTTCATGTGAGCTTTAATTGCGTTGATGCACACAGTTAATCCTTTAATACTGAACATACAACTCAATATAAAAAAAGACCTTCGATAAAATCAAAATGCTTTACTTCAGCTGGGGAACTTGGTATGGTAGAGAATGGTAGAAAAGTCTAGAGAGTATTGACAATGCTGTTATGATATTATTAGATTAGATAACGTATCATTTGTCACTTCGTCATCCCTACAGTGATTCATTTCCTATTTTAAACTTGATGGTCTCTAATTTATGATCGTTTGTCTACATCCAGCCTCAGCAGGCCACATCCACTATTGTCCATTACTGTAAACACACATTTACGCCAAGAACAAAAGGAAGCCTCCACTCCCAAACACATACAAATAACTAATGGCATTATAGCCTCATTGGCATTTGGACACAGAATCTATTTCTATTCACAGCTGTCACTTTTCTCTTGCTTAAAGCAGCAGGGTGGCAAGATCAAAACAAGGCACCGGTGCCTCAGTGACAGCTCATTATCACAGACAAACACCCCCTAAAGTGACTCCCTCTCGAACCTCTGCCATTTTACCTCGCCGCTTCAACTGTCACTCTGACAAGCACACTTTCCTCATAACCGAACGCCAGCACTCCCAAATCCGACATGCACAACGTTTAGAGCTACTCATGACCTCACTGTGGCTGTGTTGTGATTTGATGGCGCTTCAAAATCTGGCTGTTTTGACTGGAATTGTTTCAGTTCACGTCTCTCGCCAAATATTTCCTGAACGCCTGCCCGAAAGCTTTTTACATCCCAGTGACTCTGTCCTCTGTGACTCAAAAATAGCTTCCAGAAGATTCAGGTGGCACCTCGCAGCATCTGATGAAACACTGCAGGGTTTTACTAGTGACAAAAGAAAAACCTTGGGGGTCTGAGGTGTAATATTTTAAAAATAATACCGGCAAATGTCTTGACATCAATGCCAACTAGATGCCACAATACTCAATATGTTATATAAATTCAGTATGACTTCCACAGTTCAATACTCATATGTAAATTCCAGTTTGTTTGCATTTTTTCCAAGCTTTTTATTACTCTCTGAACTGTCTCTGTGCATGTTTAAATGTATGCCCATCCACAAGGTCCAATCAGTGTGTGCTAAAGTTAGGGATGCTTTCACGTGAAAGTGATGTAATCACATGACATGACACACCCACACCCAAATGCACAAACAGCGGTGAACCCAAAGCAGTGAACAAATGGTCACTCAGGCCGAGTGCCGCATATCCAGTCCTTTACACCATCATTATTACCCAACTTGTGACAGTGTGTGAGTGTATGTGGGGCCAGAAGTGCATACTGTGCATTGCTGTCCATGTTTAAAACCAAATTAATTTATGCTTTTGGTATTTAAGCATTGAAGCTCAAGGCGCAAAGAGAATTTGCACTTGAAATTTGAGAAGTGCACTCAATTGAGAAGTTACGATGCAAATTAAATCTTGCATATGAATGAACAAACTCAATTATGTCTAATTGTTATGTCAATGTGCCCGATTGATGAGCATGCATTAAGTTATGGCTTAGAATGTAAACATTCAATAAATGGCTTATCTGTAATTTCCTCAATGGGTAAAGTGAAAACTGCTTATTCCTGCTGTTTGTGTTTTTATTATAATTCAAACAACAAAAGACACAGGGCTTGAAATTGCGACCGCTTTGGTTGCATATGCGTCCGAAATTTTGTCTATGCGACCTCAAAATATATTTGGGAGCATTTGTGCGAGTGCATAAAATTGATGTCGTGCGAGCAGTTTTCACAGCAAAATGTTCACCACATGCGCAGAATTAGGTGGCATTTACGCATTAAGCATCTTTGCACCTAAAAACACCAAACGCAGCACTCAGGAATGGTTTAAAACAGTTGACATGTCAACTTGCTGCAGTAAACAAAACCAGTAATGCTTGCCCTGCCTTCAAGCTCTTATTATTGGCCCACTGCGCTAGAACAGAACGCAACTGGATTGGTTAATATCAGCTGTCAATCACTCAGTTCTGATGACAGGGAGCTACAGCTGCGAAAGGTCTGGATCCGAGAGAATGAAAACAACACTGGCAGATTTAGTTTTAGAAACCACCTAAAGTTACAAATAATGGCCGATCTGATTAGTGATCATGTAATGAATGTCAATCCAGCATTTACACTTTTCGAAGCGTGGATAAAAGACTTTCAGTGGTTAAAGTCTGCTATGAAAATGACTAAAGCATTCACCGTAAAGCCGGTGGGATGGAGTTTTCAGGTAACAGTGTTTGCAACTGAATCTACACATTTTAAGCACGAGATGATCTAATGTTATTTAATCCTTCATTTAATTATTATGATGCTGTCAGTCGTGCGACTGACACCGCATTCACCATCACTAAAGAGCATGCATTCACTTAGATGAAACTAATATTGCAAAAGATTGTTATTGCTATTAAGATGACGTATGCAAATAATAAGTTATATGTCAATATCATCTGTGCAATATCAGACAGCACCCGTGAGAACAGCACAGTTAGTATTGTTAATTCAGTTCATCTCATTCACGTCAAGCAGTGCAAGCAGGGCCGGTGAGCGCATGCAGATTTTTGTTTATTTGTTAGTTGTGATTAGAGTGTTAATATATAATAGAATTTGTTAATATAAAGCATATAGTAACGGTGCTCATCATTTTTGGTAGGTGCGACTAAATTTTGTCTGGTGCGCCTACATTTTTAAAGTTAGGAGCACCGGTGCTACCAAAAAAAAGGTTAATTTTGAGCCCTGAGACAATACAATCTCTTAATACTCTTGACTGAATAGTAGGGTTGGGCGATGTTGACCAATTTGGCATCGCACGATGTCTAATGTGAACATCGATGATGGACGATGGTATCGTCGTCGTAGGTGGGGTGGGGGTGGTTGTTATTAAATATCAATTAATTCATAACGAATTTAATAATTGTAGCCTATCGTTTTCACTACCTGACCCTCATGGTCTTTGCTTTACCCATAACCAAACCATAAATAAATAAAGTTAAACACAAATTACCACCTGTCAATCACTTTTTTTCCACGGGACTCTGGCATAAATAAGCAGTGATCTGTGTCCTCATAATGGCTTTTCCCCACAGCTGGTGGCGGAGACAAGACGAGAGTTCGTTTGGAGTTCACTGTAACTTGTATTGTGATTGATGATAACTTCCTTATTTTATTACTATTATTATGAGGAAATAATAACAAGTAAAGATGTTAGGGCTCGACCGTTTCGGCGTATGCGCCTGAAATTTTATGCGACCTAAAATATATATTTGAAAGCATTTGTGCTAGTGCATAAATTATTGCTGTGCGACCTGTTTTCACTGTAAAATCCTCACCGTGTGCGCGGATTTAGGAGACATTTATGCAGGATGCATCTTTGCACCTAAAGACGCCAAACGCAGCGCTCAGGAACAGATTAAAACAGTTGTTATGCGATTGTGAACTTGCTGAAGTAAAAAAAAAGCCCAGAATGCTTGCCCCGCCTTTGTGCTCTTCTTATTGGCCCACTGCGCTAGAACTGAATGCGAATGGATTGGTTAATATCAGCTGTCAATCACTCAGTCAATGCCTTCTGCCTTCAGATGACAGGAGCTACAACCGCGAAAAGGTGAAGCGCTGAAGAAGAGAGAATGAAAATAACACTGACAGATTTAGTTTTAGAAAGCCTAACATTACTAATAATGGCACATCTTATTAGTGATCATGTGCTGAATGTTAATCCACCATTTACACTTTTCCAAGAGTGGATAAAAGACTTCCAGTGGCTTCAAGTCCACTATGAAAATGACTAAAGACATTCACTGTAAAGTCTGTGGGACGGGGTTTGCAGGTAACAGCGTTTGCCACTGAATCTACACATGTTAAGCGCGAGAGGTGCTGTATAATCCTCACGATGTATTTAATCCTCACGATGCTGTCAGCTGTGAAGCGGCAGCTATATGTAAAATTTAACACAGCTCATGAAAAGACCGTTATTGCTATTAAGATGACATGCAAATAATAAGTTATATATCAATATAAATGTGGGGCGGGGCAATGGATCGCGATGCCGGCTCAGCATCGTGAAGTTTATTGGCCATTGGCGATGGACGATGGCATCGTCTAGCGGCCCAACCCTACTGAATAGCTATTGTAACCTCAGTAATGTATAGCCCTCTGGTGTCTGAGGAGGTTTAACTACAGCAGTTAAACTACTGTTAGATACATGAAAAAGCTGAAAAGTACTGTTTATTTTAGTAGTAACTTTGCTGTATTGCAATTATTCGTGCTTTTGCTTGATGATTAATTTTTTACTTATTTTTATTGACTGTGTTTAGTGTTTAATCAAAAACCGTGACCCTAAAACCATGAAACAAACCAAATTGTAAGCAATCTGTGCCATTGCACCCATTATGTGTGTTAACATTTTGGCTTTATACTGCATGTGGTCAGGCAGAATTTTTGACATTTCACTAAAGTCAATGTTTTTGACCAGTAGATGACAGAAACGTGTTTTGTCCTTGTGTTTAGTTTGTTAGTTCATTCGATCATTAACAGTAAGTGCAGTGCATTGTTTTCATCAACTTAGATTAAAAATGTTTACTGAGCATTCAGTTTTTCTTGTCCTTGAGTTGATTTAGTACAAATCTCATGTTATAAAAAATGAAGCGCTATGAAAGGCCTATTTAACACAATTAGTTATGAGCCAATGAAAAACTAAAACACTCTACAAAGAAAAAAGAATAGAAAAAGCTGTATGATTTCTAACAATTAGCCTTTTTTTAGCAGAGATGGGTCACATTTTGAACGTCACTGTATGTGAAATAGATGCTGAAATAGATCTTGATGAGCCAATAAAATTATGAAGTTAAGGAGCTGTTTGCCATATCAATAGATTTCGGACATTTTTGTCTAAACAAATGTGTTTTGAGAGCCTGAAAACACAATTTTATGAAATCAAACTGTAAATATGAACATTAAATATTTAGCCTATAGACCATCCACGGCAATCACAACAACAATGGTGGACTACAGGAGTACAGATAAAGTGTTTCTTTACAAAAGGCATTAGCAACTTTTGGCGTGGAGTGCTTTTTGCCATTTTTACTAATCTACGTGAATGATGATCTTTCTGTCAAACAAATTCATCTGTCAAAACATGTCTAAATCAGTCAGAATCGCTATCTTTAATAATTTACTAGGTTAAACAGTTGAAAAACACAGACAGACCAAGACCAGCCAACAGGATTTAAGAAAAAATAAAAAAATAATACACATATTGATATACAAGATTTCCATAACACATAAACATTTATGTATTACAGAGTTATGAGGTCAGAATGTGCAAGCCTTGGTTTTGACCTCATATCCAGTAAATCAAATCTTTAGTGACATGTTTACATTCATCTGTTTGACTCATGGATTTATTGTGTTTAATTCATCTGTTTTAGCTGACTGAACTCAGGGATAGGTCAGTCAACAGCTGGCCAACCAGGCCTGCAAATACTATACCACTCAGAGCAGATATTGCACAAATTTCCTATAGAAAACAGCATGGATGATTGACTGAAAGAGATTATTTAACCCCATACACTTTGATATTAAACAAATCCACCAAAGCTTTGTTTGAAGCTATAAATAGCAACATCCAGATTAGTAGAGTATGTTCAAAATGAAAATTCTACAGATTTACTACTATATATATTTAAGATTAAATTGAATAAAATAAAGGTGATGCAGTGGGTAGCACAATCGCCTCACAGCAAGAAGGTCGCTGGTTCGAGCCTCGGCTGGGTCAGTTGCCGTTTCTGTGTGGAGCTTGCATGTTTTCCCCGTGTTCGCGTGGGTTTCCTCTGGGTGCTCTGGTTTTCCCCACAGTCCAAAGACATGTGGTATAGGTGAATTGGGTAGGCTAAATTGTCCGTAGTGTATGTGTGTGAATGAGTGTGTGTGGATGTTTCCCAGTGATGGGTTGCGGCTGCAAAGTGGCCACAGAAAACTAAATCAGAATTTAAAGGCTGATTTATACATGTGCATCAAGTGATCGCTGTGATCCACGGCGCCTGCCTTGATTGCAGTTGGCATCTCTGTATGGAGTTTGGATGGTCTCCCCATGTCTATTCCCCCCCACAGTCCAAAGACGTGCTATAGGTGAATTGGATTAACTAAATTGGTATGAGTAGTGTATTAGTCTGTGTGTAAATGAGAGAATGTATGGGTGTTTCCCAGTGCCGGGTTGCTGCTGGAAGTGCATCTGCTGTGTAGAACATATGCCAGAATAGTTGCCGGTTCATTTCACTTTGGCAACCACTGATAAATAAAGGACTAAGCTGAAGGAAACTGGATGAGTAAAAATGTAAGATTTTTGTAATTGTGTGTTACATATCCTAGCAAATCCTAAGCAAACAATGTTTGACACAATTTCTTCAGTGAAAAGGAATAAATAGTGCATTTTTCTTTCCACATCCACACACATATAGGTCAGAGACGAGACATTTTGGTGTCTGCATCAAATTAAACACAAAAATGTCCTCACATTCACAGAAAGTGTCTACTTTTAAGCTTCAAATAATCCAACCTATTTATTCTCTCATGCATTTTAATAAGTGCAAGTCAGTATAAAAGTGACCATACTAAATATTATTACACTTCAAATGATTTAAAATATATCTTAGTGTCAAATGGGTACAAAGAAGTATTCACCAATTATTATTTGGAGGCTGCGATGTGATCTCAAAATGGAGTCTTTCAAATTGTCATCAAATGATTCTCTTTTTTTAATTGCCTGGTTTAATTAATAATATTTGATTTGAATGGTATTTAGTTTACCGTTTGTAAATTTGAGTAAATAGTGATTCATTTATTTGCTTATAAAAACAGTCATGTAAAACGAACACATTCTAAAGCTGTATTACACAGTTTTTCTGATACATGAAAACCCCTGATTGTCTTTGACCTTTAGGCATAGCTTTCAGGTCACTTTCTATATTATTTATAGCACAAATTGCACAGGAACAAACCAAAGACATGGCTGCATCTCCAGACATCCGTAAACAGAGCCATATTGAGTTTCACCATCTCAGCACAGTCCACATGTCTCCTAATTTCTCACATGCAAAGTCACAACTGAAACCTTCTCACCAACATCCATCTCAAACACGTGAACACATAGCTTTCTGTACGATTAGAAATCTAGCACAACCTGTAATTGTGGCCTACTAGTTGCATCATTTCGAGGAAAGCTCAGTTTATGCAGAACTGCAAAATAACTCAATGAGTGTGATAAACCTAGTGCAATAACAGATTTTTTTTTTCTTTCCGATTCCTTACTCAAACAATCACGCAAGCAGTGGGAATCATTGCACTCTTGCTGGCTTCTTGGCTCTATCTCATCATATCATGGGTCTAAGCTCAGCAAGAGTAATTAAACAAGTCTGAAGGACTTTCTGGCATCCTGGCACCACATCCAACCCAGCAGAGAATTTTAAAAACAGCCTATGGTGCTAGGAAACAGGCTAATTTCAATTTCAATGTTATGTAATAAAGGAGGATCACTGCTACACATACAGTAGATGATGTTAGAAAAACTGGTTACTTTAACCACACCAGTCAACCATAAGCCATAAAAGCATTCCGACAAGCAATTTGCACTTTTTACAAGATGTAAAATACAGTAGTCAACATTTGAACTGGATCAAAAAACTCAGGGCTCCTAATACAGCGTTTGCATGACTTCTTTAGGGTTCACACTATATTTGATTTACACTAAAGTATTAATGTCATTTTTTTTTTATCCACTTCAAATGTTGACAAGGATTCACACTATAAATGTTTAAGAGTATTGATCTGTACATTTTTACTACTCTGTCTTATATATTTACTTGCATATGCTTGAGTGTATAAGTGTACAAGCCATGTTTAAGAATATTGATCTGTACATTTTTACTAATCTGTCCTATATATTTACTTATTTATGCTTGTGTCTGCATATATGCGTAAATGCCCTGTTTCATCATTAATGATGGTAGTTGACTTTGTTTGTTATATTTTTTGAGTGTTGTTGAGATATTTAAATGAGTCATGTGACCGTAGCACTTAAAAGAAACTCTAGAAGCACCTGATCACTGTTACCCTGATGAAGGCAGTTCTCTGCCGAAACGCGTTGGTTTTTATTAGGAATTGGCCATGTGAATAAAGGCTTTTTAAAATTTTTCACATTTATCGAGTGCCTTGGACTGATTTTTTGTTGAAGGATTCACACTATATTTGAATTACAATAGTCAACATTTGAAGTGGATCAAAAAATTCAAGACTTGTAATATAGCTTTTGCATGATTTCTTTAGGGTTCACACTATATTCAAATATAGTGTGAACCCTAAAGAAAACATGAAAAAGCTATATTACAAGTAAGTATTGAATTTTTTGATCCACTTCAAATGTTGACTAGGATTCACACTATATTTGAATTACAGTAGTCAACATTTGAAGTGGATCAAAAAATTCAAGACTTTTAATATAGCTTTTGCATGATTTCTTTAGGGTTCACACTATATTTGAATTACACTAAAGAATTCATGTCATTTTTTTTGATCCACTTCAAATGTTGACTAGGATTCACACTATATTTGAATTACACTAAAGAATTCATGTCTTTTTTTGATCCACTTCAAATGTTGACTGCTGTAATTTAAATATAGGCTGCGTCCGAAACCACATACTTCCATACTATACAGTACGCTAAAATCAGTATGCGAGCCGAGTAGTATGTCCGAATTCATAGAATTCGAAAATCATTATGCGAGAAGTACCCGGATGACTTACTACTTCCGGCGAGATTCTGAAGTGTGCATCCCATGCACGCTGCACTATCCCATGATGCCCCGCGAGAGAATTAATGAATGGAAGTAAAGCGACGTAACTGACGCAGGTAGGTCACGTGACCATGACAAAATGGCGGATGTAGTATGTCCGAATTCCATTCATACTTCTTACATTCATACTGTATAGAACGTACTTTTCTAACGGCCGAGCAGTACGTTTAAATTCAAATGCAGTACCTACTGAGTAGTAGGCGGTTTCGGACGCAGCCATAGTGTGAATCCTAGTCAACATTTGAAGTGGATCAAAAGATTCAAAGCTTGTAATTTAGCTTTTGCCTGACTTCTTTAGGGTTCACACTATATTTCAATTACATTAAAGAATTCATGTCTTTTTTGATCCACTTCAAACGTTGACTACTGTAATTTAAATATAGTGTGAATCCTAGTCAACATTTGAAGTGGATCAAAAGATTCAAGGCTTGTAATATAGCTTTTGCTTGACTTCTTTAGGGTTCACAATATATTTGAATTACACTAAAGAATTCATTTTTCAAATGTAGTTTGAATCCTAGTTAACATTTGAAGTGGATAAAAAAATGCAAGACTTGTAATATAGCTTTTGCCTGACTTCTTTAGGGTTCACAATATATTTGAATTACACTAACGAATTCATTTAATTTTTTTAAACCACTTCAAATGTAATTCAAATATAGCTTGAATCCTAGTCAACATTTGAAATGGAAAAAAATTCAAGGCTTGTAATTAGGGCTGCAAGATTAATCGTTAAAAGATTGTGATCTTGATTCGACCCTACACACGATCTTAATTCAGCTTTTCTACAATTCTGGCTGCCAATCATATTTTCAAGTTTAGGAGAAGTCTTCACATTGTTTTATATATGTTGCTCAGCAACATGGACACCTCCAAATGGTGGTAAAAGTGTCACATACTGTATTTATAAGGTATAATTTACCAGAAAATGTCATTTCTGTCCTAATGTAATTATAATATAATATAATGATTATCAATATAATGCAGGAGGGAATCTGATAGTGACAAATGTCTCATTTTACCAGTGAAAAAAAAAAGATCTAATAATGTTGTCAATGACAAATTTCAAGCATATGTCTCAAACACAATAATTCAACTTCAGAATTATGAATAGTTGTATTCTGATGCCATTACTTTATTGTGAATTATTAATCAGATCAAATTTAAAGTCTATTCAAGTCCACCTTTACAAACCTACACAAAATTTAGCATTTTAACCAACAGTGGGCCTACCCTTAGGCCTAATATTATTACTGTTGTTTTACCATATGCGTGAGAAGTAACAGTAATAACAGCCTACTCATATTAACCTTTATTTTACATCTACAGAATTGTGAAACAATTGTGATCTTGATTTTAAGCAACATCAAAAATGTGTGCTTCCCATTTTAACCAATCAAGGAGCCCTACTTGTAATACAGCTTTTGCATGACTTCTTTATGATTCACAATATATTTGAATTACAGTAAAGAAGTCATGCCATTTACAGAAGTTTTTTACTTATTCATACGCAAACTTCATGCAAAAGCTGTATTAGAAGCTCTGAATTTTTTGAAACACTTTAAATGTTCACTACTGTAATTCAAATATAGTGTGAACCCTTAAGAAGTCATGTTGTTTAGTGAAGTTTTTCACTTAATCGTACTTCATGCAAAAGCTGTGTTAGAAGTCTATTTGATCCCCTTCAGATGTTGGCTACTGTAAGTCTCTGATGTCCCTAAAGTGTGTATGTGATGTTTCAGCTCAAAATACCACACATATACCCTTTTACTCTGTAAAAAATGCAAGGTTGCACACAATTTGTCTCAAGACAAATCCATTAAGTTATTGTAACTAATTTAAATAGATTGAACATAAATTAAGTTCCCCCCACCCCCCCAAACAAATCTCCAGAATTGTTTTGTTTTAGTTCATTTTAAACAAGCAGCAAAAATAATTTTCGCTTTAAATTCAAACGAGATTGTGCTCTTTAAAAAAAAAAAAACGGCGGGAAAACTATAATGGCAGACGGCTGCTTTTTACTCAGGGCTGTTTATGCTTATAAGAGAGAGATCATCACTAATGAGCAGGCTTTCCCACTCTGATGAAATGTGCAAATGGAGAATGTCAATCGAAGTGTTTTTATAAAATGTGTGATTATAAAAAATATAATTCATTTGTTTTTACCTTTAGAGGCTGGCTATATTCAGTGTTTAAACCCCTTATAAAAGTGATTTTTGCATAATAATTCATTTATATGGCAGTTTGTTATAAGTACTGTAATATGAATACCCTAATATAAGTCATATGTCCATCTTTTTATATACACTGTAGGGTTGCATGCTAAAACCATAGTTTCCAAGACCTTCATCCAGAAAGACTGTGTGCTCGGCCCTCAAGAGCTGCTGTGTGAGCCATAAATTGAATTATAGCACCACCAGCCAGTGGAAGAGGTGCTGCAGTTCAGTTACCCATCTAGTCGGTGTGAACATTTGAACATTTTGGAAAAAAAATACACAGCAGCTTCAAATCAAACAGCATCTCTCATATACTGATATTTAATGAACTTTGGAACAAAAGTATGTAATACTAATTGCATTAACTGGCAAGCAATTAAAGAATAAATAAATACAAATTGACAATCTGATAAAATAACCAATGGAATTTGACTTAATATAAAACACATGTTTATGGCATGATATTGCACAATTATATATAATGTGAGTTTCAGAACAAATAAATCATGCAAAATTGATATTTTTAAATATACAATGAATTAAAATGATAGTCAAATCACAGACTTAAAAAAATCTAAAGGTTCATGAGCATGCTAAGAATATGTTTTTTGTGTAACAGAAGGTCTAACTATTGCTGCACATTTCAGAAATATAATATATTATCTGTGTAAACGACTTCAGTCTCTTTGCATGCATTCAGAATAATCAAAAAGCAGCATACAACTCAAACACATGAATATATGCAAAGACTACTGCAAAATTCTCCATAATTTCAACTCACGTACAGCATTTATTTATCTTTTCCTCTTTATATTTAAAACCAAAACCATTTAAAACTAGCAATATCCTGTCAATTACAGTAATTCACAAGAAAGGAAAACTTTGCAATTCCAACCCTGCAATATAAAGTGTCTTCCTCCTAACAGAAAAGATCACTTTTGCTTTATCAGAAAAAAACTGCATTAAAACCAAGTGCTCATATGACTGGGATACGCCTCCTGTATCATCGACTGGATCTGTGCCAATGTTGAAGACTATTACTTCATTGCTTCAGAGTCCGTTTACAAAAAAAATAAATAATAATTATATATTCATGACAAACAAATAAAGAAAAGCACTCTTAACGTCACAAATACTGAGAACAGAGCAGGATGTGGATGCACATAAAAGCATTCATTTCAATCTTTCAACACAACCCCCTCTCCACCGCCCAACAACCACACAAACACACATACACACACAACCTATCCATCCCATTATCTGAACTATGCAAGCACTCAGACCAAATCAAGGCTATATCTTTAATGCATGAAGCTGATCTTCTAAGATATACCATTGTGAACACATTCAATGCACTTATATATATATATATATATATATATATATATATATATATATATATATATATATATATATATATATATATATATATATTTAAAAAAATCTACACATGAAAATACCTATTGACCTTGTCTAAACACCAAATCTCAATCTTCCAAAGAAAAAAAGAGATTCGGACAACCTGAAGGGACAGTTTAAATGTGAAAAGCCACACAATATTCAGAGAGAAAAGTTTACCTAGCAGAAGGAACGCCAGTCCTGCTTGAAGCACCGAGGGTCAGAGGAACCGAATCTTCTCACTTGTCATTATTTTCCCATGTTGTGCTCCACTGGATTCACGCTGAATTCAAAGGTGCGCGTGATATGAAGGCATCCAACTCCCCAAAGCCCATATCCAAAGACACTAAAATCCAAACGTTTTTTTTTTTTTCACTCTTCCTTTCGACGTAATAGATAGATATCTCCAAAATACGCACTCTGAGGGACAGTCAAATTCCTGCGCGATGTGCCCGACGCCCCTCAAGAAAGCCAAGTACTTGTTTTCCCCTCAGAAGCGCGGAAGCTCGTGCCATTCTCCTCCCGCCCGTCGACGCACCTCGCTCGAGCGCGAGCTTTCGTCCGCATTAAAACCCGGCAAGTCAAATCAAATCTCAACAGGGAGACCTTTTCACCAATGCACCTTTTTTACAAGTACTTCCCCGTCTGCTTAATCCACACAGTCACTGCCTTCCGCGCCTTCCCTCCATCCAAAAGGTATATCAAAAGTGCGTTCTCCTCAGGCGGCGAGCGCTCTCCACACGCGACTGAAGATGGATTAATAACTCGAAATGTCCCCGATAAGTCGATGCAATGCAACACACATGGGACGCTGGAATTTGAGAGAGAGGTCTAATTAATTGCCCGTGAAGCGGTTAGACGGAGCAAATTCCTCATCGTAACGGTGGAGCTGCTTAAACAAACTAGTTTTGCAGCAGCAGCCACTGCCTGGGATGATCCGCGTAACGGCTGCTCTCTCTCGCCTACTGTGTGGATTGGGAGAGAGCGCGCAGGACGTCATCGCGGATTGGCTCAGACTGACGCTCGCAATACTTGATACGTGTGTCACTCTGCGCCTCTCCGTGAGAAGTGCTGTTGATTTAGTGCTCGGAGACGACGGAAAAGGTAAAGAAAACTACGAAATATGGCAAGCTGCTTTATCGTTTATTCCTTAGAACTAAGCATATATAGGCTAATAAATATATTTTTGTACTTTGTTTATTGGTAAAGGTAAATTCGAAATACCTGAGCGGAATTATGCTCCTCCCAGCAACAGAGAACGTTCCCCTAATGTTCCCATATGGTTCCAGTTTGTTTTTGTTTTTTTGGGGGTAACCAAGTTCTAAGAACATTCTCTTGTTTGTAATAACTTTTTAAAGTCTGCATCCAGAAATTGCTGAGACTTTTATTTCAGTATTCTGATGTACTTAAATTATTTGAATAGGGGGCGGGGCTTCCTTTTTGCCATTAAGGCTGATTTATACTTCTGCGTCAAGCGCACATGTATACATCAGCGCAGCCTTTGCACAGTCGCATAGCCCTCGCCATGACTGATGTGCACCTTTCAAAAATGTAACTACATGTCGCAATGATGTGTAGCGCAAGCTCTGTGATTGGTCGGCTTGGTACCGGTAACAAGCATTGGCGGTACTGAGCGAGTGTTTACAAGAATCGAGTCCCGTGAAGGAGCTCTAAATAGAAACTTTTGTTTTGTGTTTACCTTATGATTAAAGTTGTTGCACATCCGCCGATTCCCGCCTCTAAATGAGCGAGTTTTAGCTACTTCTACATTAAGCGTGGTTAATAATATTATTGATAAAGCCATCAAAATGACGTCAACAAAAGACCACCACTCCAATGCAGAAGACTTTTATTGAGATTACGAAACAAACTTGTTCTCCAGTGGATTAACTTGCACAGAATAATTAAAATAATTATTGTAAATTTAGATTTCAGACAGACTTTTTTAAGAGAAAAGAAAAGATCATGTAAAAGCTCTTTCTTTTTACCTACAGGGAACTTTCAATTTACATTAGGGCTGCACAATATATCGTTTCAAAATCATTATCGCAATGTGAACATTCGCAATAGTCACATCGCAGGATATGCAATGTTGAGGTTGTATTATAATTTATCATTTGCATTGTAATTGTATAATGACTTTAAAAGCATTCAGGTATAAAAAAAAATTAAAATTTCTGACTTTAACTACAGTATGATTAATTTTATTAAATTATTATTATTTTTATTATTCAGTTACTGTACTTGAATACTGTTAGATTCTGGAAATGATAAAAACACTATTTCAATTGTATCTTTTTCTTGATTGTATATATAGATAGTTACGCATGAAAATACAACACATGCAAATACAGAAATGAAATGCAAAGTACAGACCACAATGAAGATTTGTTGCGGGACCCCAAAAAGTTTTGTTTATTAGATTTTATGGAGATGCAAATAGTGAACATTAATTCATCAATCTCTGACTAAACATGTGCATGAAAATACTCACAACACATGCAAATACAGTAATGCACCGCAAGTAGCGTATAGACAACAACAAAAATGTGTCAGGGGGCCTCTAAAAATTTTGTCTTTTTTTTAATTAGATTTTATGGAGATGCATTCCCACTGCAGAATCATCCCAATTGATCTAACATTATAAATTCATTCCAAACAGAGATATTAAGTCATCTGGTGAAATTGTATTCATATCGCAATATTTGACTTTTCCAATATAGTGCAGCCCTACTTTACATACAGAAAATGTTCCTTGCTAACCAACAATGAACATTCTAGGTATGTTCTGGGAATCAGAAATCCATGTTCCCATTCTGAATAGCTGAGAGACTCACTGCACCTTCAAAATAACAGTAATGTGTGGCGGGCTTACTTGAAATCTTTTACTTTGCTAGAACATTTTGGGAATTCAACTTTATTAGATCGAACACCTTGAATCCACCCATGACGTGTAGAGTGCTGTTTAGATCATTATGTAAATATGTGCACTGCACTTTACTCTCAATTCACAAGTTCGCTCTCACAGATAATATAAGAATTTAAGCATATTTGGCATGCTGTGCAGGGAGAGAGTTCTGAGTTTGAAAATACACCTGAGCTTGATCCGTTTCTTTGTTAAGAAAGGTGGCCCGAGCTCAGTGTCACTCACTCCCAGAATGTTCCCTCTCCCGCCTCCAGGAGGGATGTTGGATCGAGATATGAGAAAGGTAGGAGATTCTGTTCATTATTTTAATGTGCTCCCCCCAAAGTTAGTTTAAACTTCACTAAAAAACAAAACAAAAAAATGAGATGATCCCAAGGTTTTCTGGACCAGGCCGTATCCTGAGCAGCTGCTGTGGTGGTCATCATGGAGTGAGAGCATGAGACTGACTCCTGTGATGCTCCAAGGACAGACGAGTCTTCGCTGAGGTCCAGCTTCCTCCGCCTAGACTGCAGCTCTGCACAAGACGTTTGGCCATAGGGGAAATGGTCGTGCCCAACTGAGCCAGGTTTCTCTCGAGGTTTTTTAAAATCTTCGCTTTCGCCAATTGGTGAAGTTTTTTCCTCGCCGCTGTCGCCACTGGCTTGCATGGTTCGGGATCTGTAGAGCTGCGCATCGATGGATTTGCTATTCAGTGTTTGGACTCTCAGTAGTGATTATTAACCCACACTGAACTGAGCTAAACTGAGCTGAACTTAATCTCTGAAAACTGGACTGACACTGTTTCAATTCACTATAATCTTCCATGTGAAGCTGCTTTGACACAATCTACATTGTATAAGCGCTATACAAATAAAGATAAATTGAATTGAACTGAAAAAAAATAAGAAAGACTAGTTTGGATGGATGTTTGGAAAAAATTAGCAATTCTGCACTCCAGCCAAGTCATGTAATGTTTATTTATATAGCGTAGCACTTAATAATACTGTTTAAAGCAAACCATTTACTGTATTAAACATGAAAAAAAAATATTCAAAAATAATATTTTTAAAAAATACTATTTTTTTGTACTCACAGAGTTCTGGCCTTTAATGACTGAACTGGTTAAATTAAATTGAGAAGATTTCCACGTCAGAGTAGGCAGAGCCCCGGAGCACACATACCTATTGCATCTTTGCCACAGGCCAATGTAGTTCAAAAGTCTTTACCAGCAGAAGAAAACCTTTCCAGAAATCACCCTTTGGCAAGCGGCTTTAAACTTCAAATAAACTGATTTTGTTTGAAATTACATCACATCAGTTTGTTCTTCGATTAAGCTGGAAGTATATTTGAGTCTTAAATTCCTCATGAAATGATGAAAAGGGTTTTTTTTTTGGCTTTAATTATGTAAATATGTAGTCTATGAAATCTATACCAGGCAGTGCCAGCCTGTAGGGTTGAGGGGCCCTAGGTGAGATAAAAAAAAAATTGGACCCACTGGTGTAAAAACAGTAAGAAAGCACAAAAAAAAATACAAATTTTAATATTTAAGTGTAACATTTTTATTAACTGTAAACATATTTAACCTATAATACATATGTAAAAACATTTACTCATATTTAAACAAATAAGTTTGTAAGTATTGCAAAGTACTACTAAATAATGTATTATGCATAGCAGAACATTACTTTGAGCTTGCTTTTTTCCTCTGCTTTTCTTTTCTTCTTTTTTTCGGCTCCAGAAAGATGCCGTTTGGATGCCATTTCATTTCAAATTAAAATTTGATTAAGATCAATTACAAATAGCAACGACACTTATGGTGTTATATTACTTAGGACTTTTTTGGGTTTATATTGAACGTGAACAATTTAGAGAGATATGTGGCTGTGTAGGAATATATAACGTCATTCTAGTTCACCCAATAGCTGATTGCGTGCGATGTTATGCAAAATAGAGTGTGGTGCTGCTGGGTATATTTCTAATATTTTCTGCTTTCAGTCATACTGTTGTTGTGTATTTATTATCGTTTTCAGCTTTGCCATGTATAAATTATACAGAGCTTTTATGAAACAGTTTTTTTCTCACCGTCGTTGTGAATTGTATCACGTTTAATGGGGTTTGTCCATTGCGCAATGCTCATTGTTCATGATTTAAACGTGCGCACTTGTCCTCATGTTTATGTTCACAATAAATATTCAAGAGCAGCTTTTGTGGGGCCCTCCAAGAAACGCGGGGCCCTAGACAACCGCCTATATTGCTTGTAGGACGGGCCGGCCCTGATACCAGGGGTGTCCAAACTCAGTCCTGGAGGGCCGGTGTCCTGCATAATTTAGTTCCAACCCCAATTAAACACACCTGAACCAGCTTATCAAGCTCTTTGTAAGTATAGTAGAAACTTCCAGGCAGTTGTGTTGAAGGAAGTTGGAGCTAAACTATGCAGGACACCGGCACTCCAGGACTGAGTTTGGACAGCCCTGCTCTATACACTTCAAAAAGATGCATTCATGTAGGCCCACACGAAATCTGCGTGTGCAGAATTCCGCAGACTTTTAGCCCATCATTGATTCTGTTTATTTACTTGTGTAAATGTGTGCAAATTTATATTTATTCAGTTTTTAAATTAATTTCAGTAATATTATTGACTAACATGAAAATGTTCATATGATTTATTTACAATACAGTGTGTAAAGTAATATGTTCTGTCTTTTAGTAGATATATTATATGAGAGACTTGCTTTGTTTACCAAATAAAGTGGATCTAATTGGATTTGCATTAAAAACATTAAATAGAAGTTAAAAAAAGGTATTACTTTTTTTTTCATATTAAGTTTTTAGTTATGATACTCTCAAAATCATTCTGCATAAATCCATAGATTTTTAACAAAATTCTGCACAGAAATAGCAAAAAATGTCAGCAGATTCTGTCTGGCCCTATTTATGGGTCTCTCATTTCCATCATGATATATTAATCCTTTACAATAATTAACTGTTTTTATGAAAACAAAAGAGTTTATGAAGACTATGATTTCCCTACACTAAACATAGTTAATTGTTTAACCATAATTACACAAATGTTCATCTATAAACATACAATTCTTTGATTATAATACATTTTTTTGTATGGTACATTTTTGATGAGGCAGCAGGGTGGCTCAGTGGTTAGCACTGTCGCCTCACAGCAAGAAGGTTGCTGGTTTGAGTCCCGGCTGGGTCCTGGAGTTTGCATGTACCCCCGTGTTGGTGTGGATTTCCTCCTAGTGCTCCAGTTTCCCCCACAGTCCAATGACATGCGCTATAGGTGAACTGAATAAACTAAATTGGCCGTAATGTATGTGTGTGAATGTGAGAGTGTATGGGTGTTTCCCTGTACTGGGTTGCAGCTGGAAGGGCATCCGTTGTGTAAAACATATGCTTGAAAATTTGGCGGTTTATTTTGCTGTGGCAACCCCTGATGAATAAAGGGACTAAGCTGAAGGAAAATGAATGAATGAATGACATTTTTGATGATACCACTTTGCACTTCTCATCTTATTTTCCCTCTAATCAAATTCTCTCTAGAATCTGAACCCCCCATCACCCCCCACCCTGCCCTACACACACAAACTAAATATGTTCTAAAGCTGATGCTAAAATCAATCACACACAGTATCATTTTCAAAACGTTGAATGACACATGGCTTTGCTTTAATGTCACATGAATCACCAAAGCACACACAGTTCACTGTAATGATATAATATGAACAGTATGAGATGCCAAAATATTTGCGATATTCTGTTTCAATAAAAACCATAAAAGCACAAGTAATCTATTTGTAATTGAATATAACTCCAAAATGAGACGTAAAGTACATTTAATACAATATATGTTAATGTGGCTTGCCATAACTAGACAGGTTACCGTGTATCTTTGACCACCGTTCAACGCATAACACTCAACCCGGTCAACGGAAATCTAGCAGATGGTCGGGATTAAGAGCGAACATGACGTGGTCCGAGCGCAGGAATGTGTACCGCAGTGAATGGAGCTGCAGCTGATTAAGCCATAAAGGTTTGAAGAGCAGCCGCTGAAATACCGCTTTCACATTCGTGTTGTGTGCAACAGGAGATCGATTGCTTACGATCATATCAATAAAAGCGTCAACGCTGCATTTACCTCCGCGTCCAGAGTTCACTCATTACACATCGCTTGACATTTCAGCTGTCGATATTGATGCAACTCTTACGCTCTTTGGCGTAATTTAAAAGACTCTAATTTAAACGCAGTAAACGACCGTCAAAAAAGAGAGAAAAATTCAGCATGCCCAAAGGCGCATTTCTGTATACAGGTCTAACTGCTGCTACAAACATTCATTCTCTCCACAAAGCACTTAAGGCGCGTTTACGTGCTGAAGGGTTCGGGTAAGGCGATTCAGCACCATGGACAGCGATTACTGCAGCTTTTGGTTTCTCGTGTTTTTCTTTTTATTATTTAATTAATTCATTCATTTTTTGTTATCATCGTTTTTACCACACAATATCACTGTTTCAGGTGTTTGGGTTTAAAGTCATGTTTAAGGATATGTATTTGTGTATGTATACATAATACACAAAATACAGAAAACAGGGAAACTGAAACTGGAGTAACAGTAAACTGAAGTACCTTAAGTAAAATATTGTAAAATATTATTTAAATAAATTGAATAAATAACATTTTGTTAGAATATAAATTATGTTAATCATATATACAGTGATTTTATGTATATGAAGTTAATTTGTATTAAAAAAGAAAATATTATTTACATTTCACATTCAGTCATATTGTTAATATAAAATATTATATTAAATGTATATTTATATCACATCCGGGCGATGCGGTGGCGCAGTAGGAAGTGCTGTTGCCTAACAGCAAGAAGGTCGCTGGTTTGAGCCTCGGCTGGGTCAGTTGGCATTTCTGTGTGGAGTTTGCATGTTCTCCCCACGTTCGCATGGGTTTCCTCCGGGTGCTCCGGTTTCCCCCACAAGTCCAAAGACATGCAGTACTGGTGAATTGGGTAAGCTAAAATTGTCTGTGTGCATGTGTGTGAATAAGAGTGTATGAGTGTTTCCCAGTGATGGGTTGCAGCTGGAAGGGCATCTGCTGCATAAAACATGTGCTGGATAAGTTGGCGGTTCATTCCGCTGTGGTGTCCCCAGATTCATAAAGGGACTAAACCATAAAGAAAATGAATGAATGACATTTCACATTCAGTGATATTTTTCACATTCCATATATATATATATGTATATGTATAATATTATATTATAGGTGGGCATAGATTATTTTTATTCCATATTATTCACATTCCATATATATATGTATATGTATAATATTTTATTATAGGTGGGCATAGATTATTTTTTTTAATCTAGATTAATCTCACTGTAATCTTGGAATTAATCTAGATTAAAATGGCTCACTTGAATTCTGCCGAAGGCATTCAGAATATGTGTGCTACCCAAATAATGACTAAAAGTAAGTCTTTGAGAACGGGTTGCTCAAGCCAGGTGGCGCATTAGACCAGGGGCTCATCTCCTGTTTCCAAATTGCATCACAAAGTGCTTAAGAAACTGTTCTACTAATTGGTGATGAAAATAAACGATGTTCAATAAGATGTATTTGTGTTTACTAACTGTTTATTCAGTGAATTTTGAACTGAAGGCCTACATAAGCAATTTTTGATTACCTTATGCCAACTAAAGTCATAACTAAACTAAACAGAAATGGAATTAAGACGTGGAGTATGCATATATTAGTGACATTATTGAAGTAAACACCACAATCAAACTATTACCGTCATGTAGGACTTTTCGCCATATTTTCTGACAAAATCCACACACGTGGCTGTCAGTAAAGGACCACACACACACACACACACACACACACACACACACACACACACACACACACACACACACACACACACACACACACACACACACACATTGCAAAATGCGGAAGTTTTTTTTTTTTGCACTTGGCATGCGTTATTCAATTCCATAACACTCTTACCAGTCCTTACTCCTTATTTGCGTCTAATACCCCAGTTTGTCACGGGGGCATGAATGATTCACTCATGTTTATGAGTGAAAGTGAAACTTCCGAACTGCAGTTAAAGTCACCCAAAATTACAGGAAACTCTTATGTGAAAGCACTTCAAGTAAACACCTTAATTATATCATTGTCTATTAAGGCAAATAAATAGATTACAGATGTCCATGTAAGCGTAGTCAGTAGTGTCTTCGAAGTACCTGAAAGATCCAGAAGGGCATCTTGCTGATTTAATTCAAAAGGGCACTTTTTTTTTGTCAGACGGCTCACCGGTCATTCATTATAAAAAGCGCCCGGTCCATTTTATTTATATATGTTTTACTTGCACGCATAAACTCTACAGGTGCCTGATAGTTATATGTGGAGCTAACA
The DNA here is from genome assembly GCA_903798195.1 of Danio kyathit. Lineage (NCBI taxonomy): Eukaryota > Metazoa > Chordata > Actinopteri > Cypriniformes > Danionidae > Danio > Danio kyathit. The sequence goes on along the minus strand of LR812535.1, from coordinate 17,368,468 downwards.
TTAATTAGATTCACTCTAGTGAACTGCATCCATGTTAGCACGTCACGTTTGATGGTAATTTCACAGTAGGAATACACACAGGTTCGAAGACTCGTTCTCGCCCTCTACAGTGCATTTCGGCCAGGTATACATCCGCGTTAAAATATCAAGATGAAAGTCATCATAGCTTGCGTAGAATAGAGCCAGCTCCCAACCCAACTTTGAGAATAGATTTACGGAGATACTTTTTTTTAATCACCCGATAAGAGTCTCGCGTTAACGCAGCACATTAACGCAGATAACAGCCCACCACTAATATATATATATATATATATATATATATATATGTGTGTGTGTGTGTGTGTGGAATGTGAATATTATCACTGAATGTGCAATGTGAATTATTTTAATATAAAATATATTAATAAAACAATGTAATGAAAGAGCTGTTTTAATAGAAGTCTTTACAATACTATATATTGTAATATATATATATATATATATATATATATATATATATATATATATATATATTTATACAACAGTTCTGTCTGGTTCTCGAATTTGATTGGCTGATAGCCTTGCGATTTCCCATAATAACAGCTCTCGTGCAGCACTCTTGTGTATTACTCAGCCCACATAGAGTGACAGCAGATCATTAAACTCACTACAGTTTGACAAATATTGCAGCTGTTGGACAACATAATGTACTTTTGAGGCTTTTTCAGGCAAGAATGTAGTTGTTTAGATTGCAACTATGCAGTTTATTTATAAGGATAGTGCCTATTTTAAATATTTATATTTTCTGAGATACAGCGCGTCAGCATCCATCAACCTGTGATACTGAGCAGAGCAAAGACAGTTGATGTTGTCCATCTACAAGATGGCGACAGAGACCGCATAATAAGCCCTTAGAGGAGAAAAACGTAGTGTAATTTCTAACTACAGCTGATCAAATCATTATTAAACTGGTAAGTGACATTCTAAGTCAATCTCTCTCTTTTGTATGTTGTAGTGCTGTATTTATACCATAGTAATTGTAATGTGTTGAGTGTCAGATGGGACTCACATATCAGGATTGTATGTATTTTGTGTTGGCCACTCTTTACATAATCCCGAGTTACCTTTTGGTTGGCCATCTGTTTGTTTCTAATGCGTCTCCTGTTTTCGTTACTGCAGACTAGTTCAGTAAACAGAAAGAAAGAAGAAATGCTTGCATGTGTTTAGCGTTTTTCTTTATCACAAACACAACAGTAATCTGATAGTGTTTGCGTTGCTTTGGGATTTTAGGGATTTTAATTGCTGTGATATCCCAATTGCAACAGAGAAATACTGGGAAATCTCTGTAGACTGATGGCATTTCATGCCGTTTAGCCTTATAATCTTAAAATGTGAGCGAAATCACCTGTTTTGTCAACACTATAGACATTACACTAGAGAATCATTCAAACACTAGCTCTAAAGTGACAGTGATGACGTAGCAATGGTTTCTTCTGTTCTGATGTCAGCTGCAGATGTGAATGAAGGGTGGAAGAAAGTAGTTCCTCTTATAAAAGGGTTTTTACTCTCTGTGTTTGATTTTCTTTTTTATACACACGATTATGTCGTCAAACTGTTGTATAAACGCAACATCACACTTGTAGCAGTGCGATATGGCTGTATATCTTCACAGGTGGGACACTAAGGCACTGGTGGGACACTAACGCATGCCTCCCACCAGTGCCAATATACAGCCATATCGTGCTGCTACTCGTGCGATATTGCTCATATATATGTGTGCATTTATGTGTTTGTGTGTGTGTGTGTGTGTTTTAACTAATAATAATAATAATAATGTATTAATACAAAAATATACTTTTTGATATAAATATAAATTACATTAAGACAAAAACAACAATAATATCAACCTTACAGGTCAAATATAACCTCATTTTGGGATCAAATTAAACTTAAAGGTGCTGTATGTAAGTTTTTGACTCTTCTAAAGCATAAAAATACAATAATATGTGTGCAGATATTTAAGAAACATCCCAAGTGAACATACTTGTTTAACTGACAAACAAGGCTGAAGTCAGATATTCTGCTTTGAAAATGTTTTTTTTCCGTGCCGGAACGATGTCTTTGTTTAGGTAATTTTCACATGCACATGCCAGTTTAACCAATTATAATTCAGCACCCCGGGTTGCCTTGTTGGAAAACAGCATATTTCATTCATTCATTCAGAAAGACTCTGAAAGCATGCGTCCATGAGCGAAATGCTACAGTGTAGTGGAAAGTATCAGATGTCAAAATGAGACAGATTCAGTTCCACATGACGTTAATTAGCAAATGACATAAATATTAGGAACGTGAGCAGGTTACATCGCGTGTCCTAACAACACGCTGTGACGAGATTGTTATGAGTGATGAGCCATTTGGCTGTTTGCACCACAAAACACGGCAGAAATTTGAATACAGCCTTTCAGAAGCACAGAATATGCACTCACTCACAAAACGGTAAGGTTTAGAATCTATTTAATACATGTTAACCCTCTTTAACATCATTAAAGGTGAAGTGAACTTTCTGCTTTCAGTATATGGTAATACACGTCATGTAAAATGCATTCAAACTCGCATTGTTAGCATTTAGCACTGAATAAAGCACACGAGGCTTACCTGAGGTGATCTGTCATAGGTTTCTGTTGTTCAGCTGTGAGAAATAGAAGCCGCTTCTAATAAATCAATTCGAGGTATTGGTTAGAACCAAAACTCCTTTTAATATGGAGAATATTCCCTCAATCGCGTGCCGTTGCTTTTATTTAGAACACAGTTTAAAATCCCTCAAACTGGCAACCCGGCGTACCTTTATTATGATTCAGGACTGCAATACCTAGTTCAACCACTGGGTGTCAAACTTACATACTGCACCTTTAAAACAATGATTTCATATACACTGAAAGTGCATTAAATGCAATGAATGAGTTTTAAGTCCAGGCTATGCAAATCTGATAGACACTGATATAACAGGAATGCAGATTTGCCCCCTTTCACCCCCAAAGAGTTGTGTGCACTTGTGTTTGAACATTCCTTTGACGCTGCAGTTCAAAGTAACCTCGCACACCGAGGTCCTCATGGAACAGTCTGTGAATTGTAAATGATCCACCCACTTCTTTTACATAAGACCACCATGCGTTCATTAAAACCATTTGTGCACACATGAAAAGTGTTTGACAGGTATTTGGCTTTTTACTCGGTCGGCTGCCTGGGCAATTCACTTCTCCTTATTTTCCCGCCAGCTCGCTCCATAAAATAAAGAGCCGTTGTTTCTCTGCGCTTCGTGTAAATGCATGCAAGTAGAACATATCATTAAAACAGCTTTATGTGCTGGATCAATTTATTTCGAAGCACAGCATGTGTGTTAAGAACGGGGGAGCTGTTGCACTGAACACTCTATTGCTATGGATTATTCAGTCCAGCACCTCCAGTACAGTCATTTATTTGAAAACATGCTATGTTTTCTCTACAGGGTGAATTACAAAACGGCCATGAAATCTGCTTATTTGTACTCTTTTATTACCACTCATTGTGGGTGTTTTCCTCCCAATGTAAACACTTCAACTCAACATTAACCAGCTAGCCCTGCCAAATAAAAGCTCCCTCAACAATCATTTTAAATACTTTTAGTAAATCAGCACTTCCTATATTTTACCTTATTTTACTGGTTGGCCAATGCTAGACTATGTTTGCAAACAGAGATATTAGACATGGAAATGGTGCCAATCAAGGCGTTTTTAATTTATTTAAATATTGACTGTTAAGCATGACCCTTTATTTTATATCAGGGACTTTTCCAAACTCGCTTAAAACTGCAGTTGTTAAACCCCTCTTGAAAAAGAGCAACCTGGATAACACCCTATTGAGCAATTACAGGCCAATTTAAAATCTCCCTTTCATTGGCAAAAACATTGAAAAAGTTGTGTTTAACTAGGTTAACAAGTTCTTAAGCTCCAAGGATTGTTTATGCCGAGTTCAGACTACATGATTTTCAAAGTAGTCGTGTCACAGATGTTTTCACACTGCATGACTACTGGGGTAGCGTTCCGTCACTGCTTTGTTTACACTGTAGCTTGAATCGGCGACAGGGGGTTTCGCCCTACGTGACTTTAGAATAGGAAGAATCGCTCACAACTTTGTCTCAGTCCGAAAACTGTCTTTCACAACCAAACACACGTGAGAATTGACATGGAAACAATGCGAGGTCACGTAGTATATCTTTTGTTATTAAAATGACAAAGAAGCTTTTAGTGGGGTAGAAAATTTACTTCTTTTGCTCATCTGGCCTTTGAAGGGAATTAGCAGTTTGTCCTCAGAAGTTTAAAAGAAGTTTGCTCAGATGACACAGGTGCTTCTGCCAAATTTACACTAGCTTTTCCTCCATTTCTTGGGTCCAAATAGACTGAAAAGAAGCCCTTTTAGTTTCTCCCCCATCCTTCTGCTGGCCTGCAGGTACCCATACTAGTGGATGCTGCTCTCTCATTGGCTGTAGGTAATCGACGATGTTTTCAGTCAAAACTCATTTCACACAGCATGATTTGAATCGCCGACAGCTCCAGATATTTAGCATGCCAAATATCTCACAGGTGTCAGCGACTCGTTTGCGATTCTCTCAGATCGTGTCATTGATAGTTCATACTGTGTGATTGTTACTCGCATGAGCGAGCACCGATTTGCCTGTGACTTCAGGCATTTGTCAGCAATTTCTCAAAACCTGACGGCGAGTCAAAATTGGGGCTAAAGTCATGCAGTCTGAACTCAGCATTCGACAATTTTCAATCTGGTTTCAGAGCACATCATAGTACAGAGAGTGCCCTTATAAAATAATCAATGACATCCACTTAAATACAGATTGAGTTAAACTAACAGTGCTGCATTAGACACTGTTGATCACAGAATATTTCTGGATAGGCTGGAAAACTGGGTTGGGTTGTGTGTCCAACGGTCCTCAAATGGTTTAGATCTTATCTTGAAGGGAGAGGTTAATAGGTCAGTATAGGTGATGATAGGTTGAGGTGGACACCCATGACATGTTGGTTCAATTCTGGCACCTCTCCTGTTCAACCTTTATATGCTCCCTCTGAGCCAAATAACGAGAAAGAGCCAAACCTCCTACCACAGCTATGCTGATGACACTCAGCTCTACTTAACCTTCAGCCCCATTGACACCCTCTGCCAATGCATTGATGAAATGAACAGTTGGATGGGCCAAAACTTTCTGCAGTTAAACAAGAGAAAACTGAAGCCATTGCATTTGGGAACAGAGATGAGGTTCTCAAGGCTCTAAGGTTCAAACAACAAACAATAAGGTCAATGGTGTTATTCTGGAGTCAGATCTGAGTTTCAGTAGTCATGTCAGAGCAGTAAGTAAATCAGCATACTATCATCTCAAAAACATTGCAAGAATTAAATGCTTTGTTTCCAGTGAGGACTTAGAGAAACTTGTTCATGCTTTTATCAGCAGCAGGGTGGATTACTGTAATGGCCTCCTCATGGGCCTTCTTAAAAAAACAGACAGTTGCAGCTCATCCGGAATGCTGCTGACAGGATTCTGACCAGAACCAGAAAATCAGAGCACATCACACCTGTCCTCAGATCGCTACACTGGCTCCCAGTTACATTCAGAATATATTTTAAAGTATTATTACTTGTCTATAAATCATTAAATGGCCTTGAAATACAAACCTAACAGATCACTCAGATCTTTAGGATCATATAAACTAGAAAATTTAAGAGTTCAGTCAAAGCAGCGTGAATCCACCTTCAGCTATTACGCCCCCCACTGCTGGAATCAGCTTCCAGAAATGATCAGATGTGCTCCAACATTTGGCACATTCAAATTAACACAATTTAACACATTTTAATCTATTTCTAATCACTTTTATTATTTGTTTTTATTTTCTTATACTTGTCTCTTTTATCCCTGTTAATGTTAAACAGTTTGAATTGCCACTGTGTATGAAATGTGCTACATAAATGAATTTGCATAGACTTCCCTTGCATAAAGAGTACCTGAAACCCATACTAGAATAAAAAAGAACAGATACCTCACTGTGGAAGTCTCCAATTCCAATAGCACTTCAATAAAAGTCTCATAGTTTCTGGTTTTAAGAGTACTTGGGGATTGTATGTTATTCATAGATGCACTAGTCCTCAACACCAAAAAAAAAAAAAAAAAACAAGGAACTGCTGATTTGTGAGGAGAGCAGTGACTTTTATGTTCAATAAACACCTCAATATTGCAATAAATCAAAGGTCGACAGAACAGCCTGCTTAAACAGCTACAAATCCTCAAGTGGGCATAAAAGAGCATATATAACAACGACATCCTTAAAAGGTTTCCTTCAGTATAATGAATAATTAAAATGATAATAATTAGTAACATTAAAGTCAGAACTTGCTCTGGCTGTGCAAGTTTTGGCTTCATCACTGACTGCAGCGCTGTCGCATACTGTATATCTGTAGCAATGCAGATTTTCTCGAAACAACTTAACAAAAATAATAAACTAATAGCAGAATCTAGTATTAATACAGCTTTTCTTATGAGCTATCTAACATAAGGACAGTGATGAAAACATTAGAGGCATGATGAACATTGCAATGCCACTGTAACTGCCTTCACTACACTATGTTGCTTGATGATATTATGATGATACTGAAGATGAATCTGCACAGTGAGTTGTGTGATTGGAAGCATAATAAAAACTTCATAATAATGTCAATGAGTTCATCTATGTAGTACAAACAACATCTGTGTACTTCCAATGCACTTTAGTCTGATAATTAGTAAAGGGGACCTATCCCCCCCCCCCCCCCCTTCATAAGATGTAAAATAAATCTCTGATGTCCCTAGAGTGTACAGTGCATCCAGAAAGTATTCATAGCGCTTCACTTTTTTCACATTTTTTATGTTACAGCCAAAATGGATTAAATTCATTTATTTCCTTAAAATTCTACACACAATACCCCATAATGACAACGTGAAAAAAGATTTTTTAGAAGTTGTTGCAAATTTATTAAAAATAAAAAACCTGAAAAATCACATGTACATACAGTAAGTATTCACAGCCATTGCCGTGAAGCTCTAAATTGAGCTCAGGTACATTCTGTTTCCACTGATCATTCTTGAGATGTTTCAGCAGCTTAATTGGAGTTCACCTGTGGTAAATTCAGTTGATTGGACATGATTTGAAAAGGTATACACCTATCTATATAAGGTCCTGGGGTTGACAGTGCATGTCAAAGCATAAACCAAGCATGAAGACAAAGGAATTGTCTGTAGACCTAAGAGACTGGATTGTCTCAAGGCACAAAGCTGGGAAAGGTTATAGAAAAAATTCTGCTGCTCTGAAAGTCCCAATGAGCACAGTGGCCTCCATCATCTGTAAGTGGAAGATGTTTGGAACCACCAGGACTCTTCCTAAAGCTGGCCGGCCTTTTAAGTTGAGTGATCGGGGGAAAAGGGCCTTAGTCAGGGAGGTGATCAATAACCCGATGGTCACTCTGTCTGAGCTCCAGCGTTCATCTGTGGAAAGAGGAGAACCTTACAGAAGGACAACCATATGTGCAGCAATCCACCAATCAGCCCTGTATGGTAGAGTGGCCAAGACAGAAACCACTCCCCACCTGGAATTTGCCAAAAGGCATCTGAAAGACTCTCAGATCATAAGAAACAAAATTCTCTGGTCTGATGAGACTAAAATTGAACTCTTTGGAGTGAATGCCAGGTGTTATGTTTAGAGAAAACCAGGCACCGGTCATCACCAGGCTAATAACATCCATACAGTGAAGCATGGTGGTGGCAGCATCATGCTGTGGCAGCAGGAACTGGAAGACTATTCAGGATAGAGGGAAAGATGAATGCAGCAATGTACAGAGACATCCTGAATGAAAACCTGCTTCAAAGGGCTCTTGACCTCAGACTGGGGCGACGGTTCATCTTCCAGCAGAACAATGACCCAAAGCACACCGCCAAAATATCAATGGAGTGGCTTCACAACAACTTAGTGAATGTCCTTGAGTGGCCCAGCCAGAGCCCAGACCTATATCCTATTGAACATCTCTGGAGAGATCTAAACATGGCTGTACACTGTTGCTTCCCGTCCAACCTGATAGAGCTTGAGAGGTACTGCAAAGAGGAATGGGCAAAACTTCCCAAAGACAGGTGTGCCAAGCTTGTGGCATCATATTCAAAAAGACTTGAGGCTGTAATTGCTGCTAAAGGTGCATCAACAAAGTATTGAGCAAAGGCTGTGAATACTTATGTACATGTGATTTTTCGGGTTTTTTATTTTTAATAAAATTTGCAACAATTTCAAAAAACTTTTTTCACATTGTCATTATGGGGTATTGTGTGTAGAATCTTGAGGAAATAAATTAATTTAATCCATTTTGGAATAAGGCTGTAACATAAAGAAATGTGGAAAAATTGAAGTGCTATAAATACTTTCCGGACGCACTGTATATAGGAAGTTTCAGCTCAAAATACTACACAAATATTGTCTTATAACTCATTGAAATTGCCCCTTTTAAGCTTTGATACAAATTGTGTCATTTTGGTGACTGTCGCTTTAAATTCAAATGAGATTGTGCTCTTTTCAAAAAAGGGTGGAGCTACAAATGTACAGTATATGCATCAGCAGGGCTTTACATTAACACCCGCCAACCCGCCAAATGCGGGTAGAATACAGTGGTGGCGGGTAAGACAGACACTCCCACTAGCCACTTTGGCTGGTTGAAAATTAGTTTCCCGGATAATAATTCATAAAAGCAGGGTTCGACAATAAGGATGGTCCAATATTCATGCAAAGGCGATCTTAGAATTGAGAAGCAACACGACTGACAAAAATAATCGCGTTCGCGTGAGCAATAAAAAAGCAGAAGAATACTGAATGAAAGGATGATCACTCGCGCTAACAGCTGAGTTGATGCGCGCGACTGTTTAAAACGCGTGCGCACTCTCGTTTTCTTGCGTGAAGTAAATGTGTCTAGAAACACAGCTGATGTGATCGGTTCTCTTTCAAATAGACTAGACAAAAAGTGATGAACATGCACCCACAGTCTTCTGCTTTCAAGAGCTCCAGATTTGTATTTTTGTAAGCTGCACCAGTTGCTTTCACTTTCACCATTATTTGAACAGATTTTTTTATGGGTCTAACGTTAACCGTGTGCGTTATAATCCTTTCATTATCACACGGCATGTTTTTTACCTGCTTTCTTTTGCGTAATGTGGTTTAATTATCATTTTTTACAATAACATTGCTTTAATGGGAGATTACTCCCCATTTATGTGTAGTTAACTGGTGATCCGGGACCTTTAGCCAGGACAGATTACTGTGCACATGTTTTGTTAAGTAAAAAGTATAGTTAACAGCTATATTTAGCTTGTTTTGACACATTTAAAATTTGTGGCTAAGAAATAATGAATCGTTTATGTTTGGTGTGGTCAGAGATAAATTTGGTGAATCCTTCATTTTGAGCTATGAAAATTATGTGAAATAAAAACTAATACTTTGAAACCACGAATCATTTGCTCATGAACATTTAGCAAGCTCATACACGACACAAAATGTGAAATGAATGAGGCATGTGGAGATAACGCAAAATCTAAATCAAGTCCTTTTAGCATGTCAAAGTCATATTTATGTGTATAAAATATATTTTCCCAACAATACAATTGTGGCTAGTGAAAAGGGCGAGTGGCTAGTAATGTTGGAAAACTACTAGCCACCGTGGCTGCTGATCAAAAAAGTTAATGTCATGCCCTGTGCATAAGCATAGTGGCAGATTTAAAAACAAGATTAACGTTCAATGCTAATGATGAAGAGATTGTCCCTAATGGTCGGGACTTTCCCCCTTTGATGACACGTACAAAGAGAGAATGTCAATCAAAGTGTTTCTGCAGATGCTTGCTATACTGTTGCCACACTACTGTGCTTAAACCCCTTATAAAAGTGATTTTTGCATAACAGGTCTCCTTTAATGTGAATGGATTGTATTATTATGAACATAATCCCGTCAGTTTGACATAAGTATTGTGCTTGAATGAGGTACAGATTAATTGCAATACTGCCTAAATCTCAAAATGATTGATGCTTTGTTTAGTACACTAGTTTTACTATAATCATGTGCTAAGCTGAGCTGTCAGTATGCTACGAGAAAATATTAATAAACACTAAAAAACAGATTAGACTTTGTTTTCTTAAAGGTACCATAGAGTACAATGATTTGTTAAAATGATCTGTGATACCTACATAGTGGGTATGTGGTGTAAGATCAAAAATTATCCAGAAACATTTATATGTTCATTTTGAATGCAACATAAATGCAACATAGGCTCATTCTGATCGCAAATTATGTAGCCAGAAGTATGTATGACTGCATTTCGTTCTGCAAAACGAACACTATGGGGTGGTATGATGTCGTTTCTTTTTGTGCTTACCAGCTGACCACTTACCTCCATATAGATGGCTTTCCCGCTGTTACCAGTTTGTCCACTAGGTCGCCATGCACGTCAGCGAACATGAGATGCAGAGAGGAGTTGACCACAACAACGGGGTTCGAGTCTGGTGAAGAACGGTTCCAGAAAGCAGGTAAGACAAAAACAAAAGCCAAAAAATGAAATAAACAAGTAAATTACAGGGTGAGAATGTGGTAAAAATCTGAAAACATAGTAAAAATCAAGTGAGGGCTTTTCTTTTTCTGGATTGCTTTTTAAACTGTCGGTTGGATTTAGAAAAGTGGGTGGGCGGGCAGCACAGTGGGGCAGTGGGTAGCACAATCGCCTCACAGCAAGAAAGTCACTACGTCAGTTGGTATTTCTGTGTGGAGCTTGCATGTTCTCCCGTGTTTGCGTGGGTTTCCTTCGGGTGCTCCGTTTTCCCCCACAAGTCCAAAAACATGTGGTGTAGGTAAATTGGGTGAGCTAAATTGTCCGAAGTGAATAAGTGTGTATGGATTATTCCCCGTGATGTGTTGGAGCTGGAAGGGCATCTGCAGCGTAAAACATATGCTGGATAAGTTGGCGGTTCATTCCGCTGTGGCGACCCCAGCTTAATAAAGGGACTAAGCCGAAAAGAAAATGAATGAATGAATAATAATGTAACATTTCTATTATTATTTTAATTTGTAATTCTATGGCATCTTTAATTCACTGCAGTTGTCATCATATGCAGTCAAATGATTTGACATGTCAATTCATCCTTGACATTTGCAAAACAAGTAATTGCATTTCTCAAAACTACTTATACAAATAAAAAACACTATGGATTGCATGCAATAAATATAATATCTGTGTCAATTGACGTTTCAGTGCCATCAGAATGACAAGTCCTTGTGTCCTTGTGTCATTGTGTACGGATAAGACAGTCAAATTGCTTAGTCATGTTGTCAATATAACAGTGCAGTATGCAGTGATGTTCTGATGTAAACCAAGGCTACACTTTTTTCACAATTAGTTTACACCTAATCTCATGTGTATGCTGGAGTTTGATAGCAAGCACATTTACGATTTTACGCTTTCTACTGTAATTCAAGAGATCACACTTAACTGATGTTTGATAATAAAGCTTGTTTGGCTTGCTGTCCCAGGAGAGAGCCCAGAGCTTATAAAATCCTCGAGCCCTGGGCTCCCTCCCGTTAGCAGGGCGAGAGGTGAGTTTGAGCTCAGGTAGGTCCTCCTGTGGGAGGAACCCGGAGAACCCGGGGAAAACCCATGCTAGCACGGGGAGAACAAGCAAACTCCGCACAGAAATGTCGACCTGTTTAGTAGGGACTTTAACCAGTGACATTCTTGCTGTGAGGCAACAGTGACTACGTTTACATGGACATCAGTAATCGAATTATTTGCTTTAATCTAATTAAGAGAATAATAAGACTAAGGTGTTTACATGAGTTGCTTTTTGAATGTTCCTTTCATGATCGCGTTTTACATGTTATAGCACAAAATTCGATTAGCGTCATTGCGTCACCGCGCTATCCGCATTTCCTCCGGATTTTCATGTAATTTCGGGTGTTTCCTTTTTAATTTGTCGACTTTAACTGCAGTTTGGCACTTTTACTTTCATTCTGGAACATTTCATGCATACCCACCGTGACAAACGAGATATTGGATGCATCTATGAACTGCTGGAAGAGTGATGAAAGTTCAAACCGCATGCTGAATGGAAGAAAAAAAAAACCTCCGCATTTCACGATGCAGGTGTCCGTGGTCTGCACTGACTCGGTATGTGCAGAGTGTCAATCAGCCGTGCGTGTGTGTGTGTCTGGGTGTGTGTGTGGAGTACCCTGTCGCAAAAAGCGGCTTAAAGTCCTACATGATGGAAATAGTTCGATTAAGGCGTTTACATGTCTGTACTGCACTTCAATAATGCGACTAAAATCGGCATACTCCACATGTCTAAATTCGATTTCTCTTTAGTTAGATTATGACCCTAATCTGATTAAATTAATCAAAAATCGCTGTTTACATGGTAGACTCTTAATCTGAGTATTGTCTTAATCGCATTGGTGTCCATGTAAACGTAGTCACTGTTAACCACTGGGCTGCCATGTCGCCCATCTAGAAAGGAGGAGAAGTAGGGGTGGAGGGGTGGATTCCTTAAGACGAAGATGCTGAGATAAGACACTCTGGTTATTTATAGTGAGTTAGGAATCATATGATTAGTGAATCAATTGTAAGCTGATGCAGGACCAGCTGTGGACAATATAAGCATGTAATCCTCTCGAAATTAGTTTATAAATAAACTTCACTTTGTTGACAGATCACGTCATTGCAGAAAGGAAAAGACAGCACTATAACACAAAGAAAAAAACAGAAAAAAGAAAAAACAAAAGTAGAAATGGGACAATCATAAGATTTAGAAAAAAGTCTAATGGAAATATATAGAAATATGCTTGACATATTATCATATTACAGTTTTTCTCAATGGCTTTGGAGCATTTCTCACTACACTATTTACATTTGCACAACAGTTAATCCATTTCTCAAAACAATTAGTCATTTGTGCACATCATAGTAGCAGTTTCTCATTCCTTACAACAAATTGTAAGTGCTTTTGGACATGCATCAATTGCTTTCATACAACTCTGCTCTTTTATAACATTATCAGTTGCTTATGTCATGTCAGTCAAAATTAACTAAACTTGTGGATGCGGAATAGTCATTCCATATAAAACTAATAGTCCTCCTTTCATTACTCGAGTCATTACATACAAAAATGTTGAACTAGTTGTCAAAATCTGTCAAGCTAATTTTATAAACATTTTAAAATCTTTTTTTCCTTAACATGTCTTCTAAATTGAAAATTTTCACGAATGATTTACAGACCTGTGTATGTTGTAGGTTCAGTTTCAGTATGTACTGTAATATTGTTTACAGTTGTGCACAGCTCTACCCAAAGGAAGTTTATGTTTGTTGTAAATAAGGCTGTATTTATTCTTTTGCGCAATGCTGTGAATAAATTAGAATTGCAAAGAGCAAATGCAGTAAAAATGTGAAACACACATATTCAGTGTCTTGTACTCAGATACCTCACTAAATGCAGTGATGTCTAACTTTACTGTAGTTTTCAAATGGCTGTGTAAATAGTATATAGTGCTGTCTTAAGCATTTTCAGAAAGTGTCACCAAAATCTGACTTTTTTGCATTGGAAAAAATGTACAGAGTAAAGTGTCATAATGAAAACATGACAAAGCCATTTGACTATCTTGTTCATAAACAACGGTGGCAGGACTTTTCATCTTGATGACACTGACACTTTCATTGACATGAATACTTGCTTTTGAGGAATGAGCTTTCCATTTTGAGCAAGTGACGCGCTTTTGCAGGTTCTCCACTAAGTTTTGCAGTTTGTGCTAATTGTTCTGAGAACTACATTAACTGTTGTGCAAATGTAAATAGTGTTGTGAGAAATGCACCAAAGCGACTGAGAAAAACTGTAACTCGTTCAACCATTTTGTATGTAAAGACTTGTGCTATGAACCAATGCCTAAATCTTGATGGGGGTGAGACTATTCAACAGAGAACCATTATAATGCATTTGATAAACATGACATGAGCATTTGATAATGTAGGAAACAGCAGATAATTGTACATAATTGTTTGCATGGATGTACCAAAGCATTTCCAACTTGTTCAAAGACATGAGAAACCTTTGATGTGCACAAGTGGCACAATGATGTGAAGATTGAACAGGTAGTTTTGAGAATTTCAATTCTGATCTGAGAAATGTACCAAAGTGACTGAGAAAAACTGTAATAGCCCAGAGAAATGTGCCTAAAAGTGCACCTAATACTTAAATACAAGTATTAAATCAGGACTCAGTATTAGCAGATATAACCCAACTTTTTATATGGAATAAAGTGTGAAGTACGTTTTTAAGTCAGATAAAGTCCACAGACAGATAGACAGACAGACAGACAGACAGACAGACAGACAGACAGACAGACAGACAGACAGACAGAAAGATAGATAGATAGATAGATAGATAGATAGATAGATAGATAGATAGATAGATAGATAGATAGATAGATAGATAGATAGATAGATAGATAGATAGATAGATAGATAGATAGATAGATAGATAGATAGATAGAAAGACAGACAGACAGACACAGACAAATAGATAGACAGACAGAAAAATAGAACGATAGATACATACCATAGACAGACAGACAGACAGACAGAACAATAGACAGAAAGAGAATGATAGACAGACAGACAGACAGACAGACAGACAGACAGACAGACAGACAGACAGACAGACAGACAGACAGACAGACAGACAGACAGACAGACAGACAGACAGATAGATAGATAGATAGATAGACAGACAGACAGAAAGATAGAACGATATACAGTACAGACAGACAGACAGATAGATAGATTTCACAGCACCTATACTGACTGATTAAAGTGTCAGTAGATTACTGTGCTGTCAATTACTCACACCTTTACATGCACGCTGTTAATTATCAGCTCTCTAGACAGTACAAATAAACCGATCTCTCTCTCTCTCTCTTTCTCTTGTCTTGTGCTGTAAATCCGTCATCTGTCACCCAATCTACAGTAATTGATGCAACAGAAGAATCAGACAGCAGACAGACCCACTGGAGTGAAAAACAAAAAGTTGTGGAAGGCCACTTTTGCTAGAAGGGAAAGAATCAGTAACTGTTTGATTTCCCCGGAGAACGTGTCTCTTATTTTAATGAATAATATGTTAATTAAAACACTTTTTGGAAGCCCCCTCCATCCAAAAGCAGATGTGCAACCTCCCCTATGCAACGCCCGTGTGCTTGAGCTCACACTCGCATGACCTGCACTCTTTTGTGCTCTATCTTGTCACATCATCAGAGGGAATGAAACACCTTTGCTGGAGCCCCTCGGGGACACTTTCACGCTGCTGATTTAAGCTTTCTGTTCTCCTGAGATTTTTCTCCAGCGTAATCATGCTATGCATCTGCAGAGTACAATCTTCTGTTTTTAGAAAGACGGGTAGAGGATGCTAATGACTCTGATGGAGTGTAACTAGCTGTAATTTTATGCAGCATGAATAGAACAAAAAAAAAAAAACACACAGACTGAAATGAAGGTTTCTTGTTTATGTGTGAGAAACTTTCGTCCTGTAGATCTACTGCTCAAGGTTATATTCAAAGGTTATGTGTATCATTTTGATGATTCTTCATTCTGATCAATCTTCAGACAGCACCCTTTTATATAACATGTCTGGATGGCGTTGGAGGATAGGACAGACAGACCGGCAGGCAGAACGAGATCTGACTGCTCTCATGAACACATCATGGTTAGTGCATTGTGGTTAGTGAGCTGACATATAGCACCATTGTGAGTTTGAGTCCCAGCTCACAGATTTTTCCAAATCCCATTGCCCCCCTCTCTCTCTAACTTGCTTTCTAAATATTGTCATAAGGGCAAATATGGCCCAATTAATTCTTTAAAATAATAGAACATGACCATATATTAGGCTGTTCTGTGTAGTACACTACACTGTTAGACATTTTATTGTATTTTTGCAGTAACTTGCTGTCAATCCTGTTTCCAGCAATTTACCGCAACTGCCCCTTCACAGTAACTTATCTGTAAATGTGTTTTACAGTACCAGGGACTTAACGCAATTTAATTTTACAGTAAAATAGCATTGCCACAACATCTTTTGATGGTAAAATGGCCTTTACCATAATTTAATTTTACAGTAAAATAGCCTTACCACAACATGTTTTAATGGTAAAATGCCCTTTACCATAAATTATTTTACAGTAAAATAGCCTTACCGCAACTTCGTTTGATAGTAAAATGGCCTTTACCACAATTTAATTTTACAGTAATATAGCCGTACCGCAACATCTTTTGATGGTAAAATGCCCTTTACCATAAATTATTTTACAGTAAAATAGCCTTACCGCAACTTCTTTTGATTGTAAAATGGCCTTTACCACATTTTAATTTTACAGTAAAATAGCCTTTCCACAACATCTTTTAATGGTAAAATGCCCTTTACCATAAATTATTTTACAGTAAAATAGCCTTACCGCAACTTCGTTTGATTGTAAATTGGCCTTTACCACATTTTAATTTAACAGTAAAATAGCCTTACTGCAACTTCGTTTGATCGTAAAATGGCCTTTACCACATTTTAATTTTACAGTAAAATAGCCCTACCGCAACTTCTTTTAATGGTAAAATGCCCTTTACCATAATTTTTTTTACAGTAAAATAGCCTTACTGCAACTTCTTTTGATTGTAAAATGGCCTTTACCACATTTTAATTTTACAGTAAAATAGCCTTACCAGAACATCTTTTAATGGTAAAATGCCCTTTACCATAAATAATTTTACTGTAAAACAGCCTTAACGCAACTTCTTTTGATTGTAAATTGGCCTTTACCACATTTTAATTTTACAGAATGACAATTTTACGGTACTTTTACTTTAATTTATTTACATTTTACAGTAGCAGTACAAAACCTTTATTTTTAGTATTTACTATTTTAATTTAATAAATTCCAAAATCATGTACAGCAATCATTCATTTTCCTTAGGCTTAGTCCCTGTATTTATCAGGGGTCGCTACAGTGGAATGCAGTGGAATGAACCGCCAACTATTCCAGCATATGTTTTATGCAGCGGATGCCCCCACACACAAACATTCTTCCATTCACACTCATACACTACGGCCAATTTAGTTTATTCAATTCACCTATAGCACATGTCTTTGTACTGTGGGGGAAACCGGAGCACCCAGATGAAACCCACGCCAACACGAGGAGAACATGCAAACTCCACATAGAAACGCTAACTGGCCCAGCGACCTTCTTGCTGTGAACGACAGTGCTAACCTCTGAGCCATTTTAAATGGTTTACAAGAGTAATTGTCATCCATTAATCTATTCTAAATGCATTTTGTTATACAAGATGTTAATTGATATTTTTATTATTGTCATATTTTGTCTTCAAATACAGTATAGCAGTACTTGATTACTTTGATTCGTGGAATAGCGCAAATATGTAGTATTCCTAATATGCAGTAAGTAACTGTAAAAGTTTGAACAGTAGGGAACTGTAAAGAATGTATGGGGTATTTTACTGAGCATTTTTGCGGTAAATAACTGTACAACTGACGCAAAGTCTAACAGTCTATCATTTTTGTGCTTGAAGAAAGATGTAAGAATGTTTTTTGATGATAGAAATATTACATAAATCGAAGAGAGCACTACTTTGATTATAGTTCATTGTTGATTGCACTTAAAATGTTATTTGTGTTAGTATTTATTTTTATTTATTCTAGTAATAACTGTTTTGTGCAATTTTTTGCCTGTCGGTTAAGTTTGTGGGAAAACATTTAGCAGTGTTTACGTGTTTATTACTGCATGTGATTTATTGAATAAGACTATTTTTACAATTTATTTTATTTTATTATTAAGGATTTCTTTAAAGCTTAAAAATCTCATCTTGTGTCTCGTATCATCTCATGGGATATGTGTCATAGACAGACATATAGATATACAGAATGATATACAGAAGGATGGATGGATGGATAGATGGATGGATGGATGGACGGACGGATGGACAAAAGGACGGACAGACAGCCAGGACGAATGGATGTCAAATTAACTGACTTTTTCCTGAGTTTCATAGACAAAAAAAAACTTCATTTCCATGACCTATAATGAACAGGAATCAGGCCTCTGTTGTAATTTTCATAATTTTAAAATTGTTTAAGACTGAATATCATTTTGCAGGATTTTAATAGCCACTATAAAAACAACAATATACAATTTACCTCAGACTTTCAATGTCTGGAATACACCTTTTATAACTTCATGACCTATGGGAACCATTTAGATCACGGGTGCTCAATCCTGTTCCTGGAGATCTACCTTCCTGCAGATTTCTGTTGCAACCCATATCAAACACACCTGCCTGTAATTATCAAGTGCTGTTCAGGTCCTAATTAATTGGTTCAGGTGTGTTTGATCAGGGTTGGAGCTGAACTATGCAGGAAGGAAGATCTCCAGGAACAGGATTGAGCACCCCTGATTTAGATAGATGGATGGACAGATGGACAGACTGATGAAAGAAATCAGAAACTGACACAGAAATTGTCATACTGAAAATGAACAATAATATATAAATTCATATTTCCGTGTTGACGGTACAGCTTATTGAAAGACAGTATAAGAAATGTGGATCACCAATTTAAATGGCTACTTTTCATCCACCCTGTATATATGTACTCTATATAAAATTAAAATGTATAGACATCTCCAGAATATATGTGATATATTAATATATTAGTTAGCTAGTCCCAGAAACTGCTTGGTGTTGCTGGGCATGAAATGTCAAGGATATCACTTTGTCACTATAGCATCAGCCGTAGGGCTAAGAAGGGATTTTATGTCATAAGTACAGGCGCACTGGGTGTGTCAGTGTATGTGTGTGTTCTCAACTCAGTGTGTGTGACAGGTCATGTGCTTTCTGATTGAGGGTGCTATTTGTTCACTGTGACACAGAAACCATTCTGTTCTATTTCCTCCATGTGCAAGAAAATTCCTTCAAGCCTCGGCCCACCTGCTGGTTACCTTCCCCTTCACGCAGCCTGCAAAGAGCAACCAGGCAGAAATCTCCAGAGCCGCATCATCTCCTCCTCAACCCTCCGGCACAGCCACTGTCCAGCACAAGAGGAGAAGAGATTCAGGAACAACCCGAGGGGTGATATTCTTGGCATTTACAGTCATTTATACTCTGTGCTGACTCATGCTAATTATCTCCTATAGACCAAACATCTTTAGCAGGGTCTAATTATTGGCCACAATTACTGTATAGCGGATATTTGAATATTGATGAGTAAGCAAAAACGACAACATTAGAAGCAACATTACTCATCAGGATAGATGTGATTTGTTTGAGGCTGTCCTGGCACATTATTAGACTTAAAGAATGAACAGCAAAGAAAAGGCAATTTGTTTGGAATAAAAAAATAGATATATTTTCTTTACTTGCCGTTAATTTGCTGTTAAGCGAGATAAATGAATCTTAAGATATATTATTTCAGCTAAGCCAACTGAGAAGGCAATACAATTTTATCAATTATTTTTATTGCTGCGCTTGTCCTGCAATAGCAATCTTCGTAAATACATTGTCCAAAATTACATTTTGCCATGCCTGCTGCCATAGAAGGGTGAATTGAGAAAACTGAACAGGTTTAATATTTCTTACCAGTGATTTACCCTGCATTACACTAAATCAAGTCAGAGTTATTAGCCCTCCTGAATTATTAGCCTCTCTGTATTTTTTTTTTCTCCACAATTTTTGTTTAATGGAAATATTTTTTCAACATTTCTAAACATAATAGTTTTAATGCCTAATCTCTAATAAAATTTTTAAGCTACCCATGATGACAGCACATAATATTTTTTGTACAAACCCTTGTCACTGGAGCAGTACCTTTTTATGGAACAGAATTGTACCTTAAGGCAAAGAAACAAATTTGTACTGTTGCAGTTTGTACCTTTAAGGACAAGATTTGTACCATGGAAAACCAAAATGTACCTTTAGTTTTTAATCCTGTAGATACAATATTGTACCTTCATCAAAGGTACAAATGTGATCTATTAAGGTACCACTACAGTGACAAGACACTTTGTACCTTAACAGTGTCAAAAGTGTTCCTTCAATAACTATTTAAAGGCATTTTGCTTTGTCCAAAATGTGTCAATTTATTTTCAGTAAATATAAAACATCAAATACATTTTTAAACAATGCTTTTAAAAAAAGTTTATTTTTGTGTAAATGCACCTTTTCCATTTACAATAAAGAATAAAAAATACTTTAACATAAATCAAAAGATCTATTTTTTGCTCAACATTTCACAGAAAATGTTACAGAAATGCATTCTCCCATGTACAATAGAAGACATTTTATTTCTTCAATTTTCACACAATACCTTTGTAATCCCTTAAAAGTGAATTTAATTTGCTTAATTTTGAAATAGAAATAGAATTATGCAAAAGTTTTGTAACGGGATATGCACAATGTTTGATTAGCTTTACAATACTAAAATGTCTGCATGAAGACTTTGCACATGCAGGACTTCTGACAGCTCAAAAGCGTAGTGGAAAGCAAATGCCAAAAGGTGCAGATATCAATAATGAAAATGTATTTATCAGAAAATGTCTACTAAATGTTACCAAACAAATTCCAGTACGTGCATTAAAAAAGGTCATGTGATTTTGTTATAAGAGATTATGTGATGATGAAAATGTGTGTGAATGGACAAACCAGTAGGCTGAACACATTCTAAAACGGCTTAATAATTTCAGTATTAGTGTTATTATATTATTAATGACCTCCAGAATCAACAGCGTCTGTGCTCTGCGTCTCACGCCTTCAAACGCCACCGCACATTCACTGCGTGTCAGGATTGCCATCTGAGGCGCAAGTCATTTATTAAATGAAGAAAAGATTCACACAGCTTCTCTTATTGCAGCAAATTCTGTTTTTACTGTTGATATTTGGCGCCAGATAATCAGGAAGTGACGATTTGACTCGGCTTTTATGCGATAATCCAGTTTTTAGCATAAATTTTATTTGCATTTTTGTATGGAAACATAGCTAATGACTGAATCAGCTGGGTACTGTGCACAAATGTTGCTTTTAATTTTAACATAATTTTAAAATATAATAATATTGTGAAATTCAAGATTTGTGATTTATACAGCTCTGGATAACTCAAAACAACAACCACAAGTCTCTCTATCTTCAAGAGTCTCCGTAGTCGTCTTGACAACACAAACACTGCAGGCACCTCAACGGTAACCCTACCTCTGCTTTCATTTGATTGGAGAATGAAAAAGACGCGACTGACGTAATGCGTTTTTTTTCGCTCAGAGTTGACTTTTTTCAAGTGCGAGGCGCAGCAGGCGGTTAAAATGAGAGGCGCGCAAGGCGCATAAGCTGCGTGCACAACACTCGCGGCCATTAGTAAATCATTCTAAAAGGCGCTAATAATATTGACCTTAATTATTTTTTTAAAGGTAAAAGTGCTTGGTTGCAACATAGGCTCATTCAGAAAACGTGGCCATATACAGTATACATTTCTGGAGATCACAAACTATGTAGCCAGTACGTATGGCTACAATGACGGGGTTTGAGTCTGGTGGAGAAGAGTTTGCAGAAAGCAGGCAAGACAAAAACAAAATCCAAAAAATTAAATAAACAATTAAATAACAGGGTGAGAATGTGGTAAAATTTGAAAACGTGGTAAAAATCAGGTGAGGGCTTTTGTTTTTCTGGATTGCTTTTCAAAACACTGTCAGTTCCGTTTAGGGAAGGGGGTGGACGGGTCAATTGGTGCTTTTGAAAACACTATCGGTTGGGTAGTAAAACAAAGAAAAAACATTATAGGCAATACTATGAAAAATCACTGTTTGGGAAATAATTAAATAAAAATTCCTTTATTAATTGTGACTTCAACTCTATGTCTGTCTCTATGACAATAGTGTTTAACATTTTAGCTCTTCTGTCCTTAAATAAATAAAACAGCAAAGCAAGGCCATAGTGTCTCAGCACATTCAAAATGAATCTTTGTTTCTCAGTAAAATAGTATCAAAGAAATAAATATATATTTTTATTAACATGATAAATATTTATGTGATAAGGCTGCACAGTGGCGCAGTGGAGTGGGTGGTGCTATTGCCTCACAGCAAGAAGGTCGCCGGTTCGAGTCTCAGCTGGGTCAGTTGACGTTTCTGTGTGGAGTTTGCATGTTCTCCCCGTGTTCGCGTGGGTTTCCTCCGGGTGCTCCGGTTTCCCCCACAAGTCCAAAGACATGCACTATAGGTGAATTGGGTAAGTTAAAATTGTCTGTAGTGTATGTGTGTGAATGAGTGTGTATGGATATTTCCCAGTGATGGGTTGAGGGTGGAAGGGCATCCGCTGCGTAAAACATATGCTGGATAAATTGGCGGTTCATTTCGCTGTGGCGACCCCTGATTAATAAAGGGACTAAGCAGAAAATAAAATAAATGAATGAATATTTATGTGAAATATTCTGATACTTTCTTTTACTTTAGACTTATATCTTAAACGAAACAATGTTTTAAGTTATCCTACGAATGTGTGATGTCCATAAATTAGTTATTCATTTATTCATTTTCCCTCGGCGTAGTCCCTTATTTATCGGGGGTCGCCACAGCGGATAGACCCACCAACTATTCCTGCACGTTTAAACACAGCGAATGCCCTACCAGCCGCAACCCAGTACTGGAAAACACTCATACACTCTCACATTCACACACACACTCATACACTACGGCCAATTTAGTTAATCCAATTCACCTACAGCGCATGTCTTTGGACTGTGGGGGAAACCGGAGAAAACCCACATGAACACGAGGGAACATGCAAAGTCCACACTGAAAGGCCAACTGGCTCAGCCAGGATTCGAACCAGCGACCTTCTTGCTGTGAAGCGACCACCATGCCACCCAAATCAGTTATTATAATAATATTGGCAGTAGATTAAAGTCAGTCTTGCTGCCATTTCATTTTAAGGGATAGTTCACCCAAATATGAATCATTTACTCTCCCTCAAGTGGTTCCAAACTGTTATTTTCTATCTTCTGTTAAACACAAAATAAGATATCCTGAAGAAAGCTGAAAACAAGTAATCATTGATCTCTATAGGATGAAAATAAATACTATGGCAGTCAATGGTTACAGGTTTCCAACATTTTTCACAATACACTGTAAGGATGGTTATATTTCTCCATAATATCAAATGTTGAAAACTGCTGTGAAATTCTCTAAGATCAGACCATGAGAACTAACATGCTATAAAACAGTAAACTTTCTAATCTTCGGAGAGGATCTCGAGAAAGCCACCTGGACAGCTGACCCATCACCTATCCGCAGGCTCTCTTGCCCTCCCCGGTTATACGGCCTGGGTCATTAAAAAGTTACTCAGGAATGACCAGATTTCAAGTTTCTATGGTGAAATGATGTAGTATGTATATTTGCAGAATTTGTGAATTTTAACATTTCGTGCTTGGTATCATTTTAAAGGTCTCAGTGCGAGTGTAAATGTGATCTCAGTTTTATCTCAGTATCATAGACCAAAATAGATGATCTCAGATTTGGGTAAATTTTGTCCTCATGGGAGAGAATGTTCTGGATAAGATCTTTTGTCAAGTCTTGTCTTCTTCCTCAGATGGTATTTGGCTCCTAGGGTAAAATCCCTGGACAAAAGTCTTTGTGAAGTTTTTATTGATTTGAGTTTTTGACATTTTGGGTATTTAAGGAGATTTGGAGTAACACTCAGGGAAGCGTCTGTAATCAGATGAAGCTTCCCGCACAGTCTCTGAGCGTCTACATTGCCAGGTATGATGACTCTTTGACAATTGTTTATTCTACAGATTGTTTTAATGTTTTATGCTGATCATGTTGTGTAATCATGTTGTACTTCAACATGTTTTGAATGTGATATGTTAATCAATTACTGCCTGGTAAATAAATGTAAAATTCTTGTTTAACTCTAATATCTCCTGAAATCAATTAAATCTAGCAGATTGTTTAGGCTGATGTTTCTGCAGCCTACGACCAGGATTTTGTCATACATTCAGGCTCAATGGATGGAGCATAGCCACAGCATTAGAGACCTGGTGATTGCTGACTATCACTGACTTAGTGTAATATAGGGGCTGAATTAAACTTTCTTTAAGTATGAGCAAGCATGGGGCGGCCTATTATTACTTAAAGGAAATTAGTTTACAGCTATATTCTTTACCTAAGAACCAGAAGTAGCGAGGTTGTGTCCGTGAGCAGATGTAACTGGCCAGCATACTGACTCTAATCGGTTTCGGGTAAACGATGAACCATTAACTGAAAATAAGGATTTATTAGGTTACTAATAAATTAGAAAAGATTAGATCTAATCACAACCTGTAAGATGATCAGCTTGAATTAGAGGAATCTAAATTTAAATTAGTAAGAATTGGAGTCAGATAAGAATAAGGGTCAAAATTGGATTCATAAAACAAAAGTTTAATAATTTTAGTGATCTGTTTACAGCGGTGCAAGAAAAGACTGACACGCAGAATACCTTCTCCCACGTACGTGAAAACCACCATTCAACATTCTAACCATTGGGTGGGGCTTACAACACTCTTGTTTGTTTAAAAGAAGAAAGAAACATAAAGGTTTGAAACAAGTAAAGGGTTAGTACATAATTAAAATTTTTGAGTGAACTATCCCTTTAAACTGAAGTTTCAACCAAGTTCACATTGAAAATAAAAAGATCTGCAAACTAGTATAAGTGCTAAATGATGCTCAATTGAATCATTACTAATGTAGCTCACTCTAAGGAAAAAATGCAGCTTCAACATCCAACATGATCTTCCCTATAGAACGTTTTGTCCAACTACTTCTTTGTTTGTTCGTAACAAATTATTTTCAGTGTTTTGTTGGCTAATCGATTGACATCCTGATCCACAGCAATATAACTCACTGAACAAACAGTACTTCTATCCCTCGCAGCTTTGTCTTCATTTGTAGTAAATGAAATAAGGTGTCCGTTGCTACTAAGGTCAGTGTTTTTGCAGGTTTAGAGCAAACATGCTGCATGAGAGACTTTAGGGGGGAAAAGACAAACAACAAAAGTCATAACATTCAATATGGCAGATTTAAAATAGCAGTACTAAATGGACATGCTCTTTGCTTATGTGGTGATTACTGTGTGTTATCACTGGGTCTACACGAAATCTGTGCAGAAATCCACAGATTTTTAGATGATCAAATTGATTGAGTCTATTTATTTACTTATGTAAATGTGTGTACATTTATATTTAATCAGTTTTTAAGTTCAGTAATATGAAAATGTTCGGTCACACTTTATTTTGATGGTCCGTTTGTTGAATTTAACTTGCATTGCATCTACATGCCAACTATTTCTCATTAGATTATAAGTAGACTGTTAGGTTGGAGTTAGTGTAAGTTGGCATTTACTATAGTCTCATATAGTCTGTTGAAGGAGCAGTATCAGCAGATATTAAGCAGACAGTCTACTAATACTCAAATGGACCATCAAAATAACGTGTTACCAAATGTTCATATGATTTATTTACAATACAGTTTGTAAAGTAATATTTTATTTATCTTTTAGATATATTATATGAGAGACTTGCTTTGTTTACCAAATAAGTGTATCTAATTGGATATGCATTGTAAACGTTGTAATAAAAGTTAAAAAGGTGTTATTTTTTATTTCATATATTAAGTTTTATTTATGATACTTCCAAAATCATTTAGCATAAATCTGCAGATTTCCACAGACAAAATTATGTGCAGAAATAGCAAAGAATGTCCGCAAATTCTGTCTGGTCCTAGTTAACACCAAAGACCAATGGTATTTTGAAAGGGTTTATCAGTCAGATTTAAGTTTTAGTCCAAATTATGCCACAGCAGTTTGTTCTTCATTTTCAATTCAAAAGGGATAGTTCACCCAAAAAACTACGGTAACACTTAATTTTGATGGTCCATTTGAGTATTAGTTGACTGTCTGCACATGTCAACTTACACTAACCCTAAACCCAACCTAACAGTCTACTTATAATCTAATGAGAATTAGTTGCAATGTAACCTAAATTCAACAAACGGACCATCAAAATAAAGTGTGATCAAATTTACTCACTATTAATTCACTATTTCTTCACCATTAAGTGGTTTCAAACCTTGAGTTTTTTCTTCTTCTGCTGAACACAAAAAGTTTGAAACCTGTAACCATTGACTTCCATAGTAGGAAAAACAAATAATATGGGTTAACAGTTAAAAAACACTCAAAAAAAAAGTTTTGCTGCTTGTTCAATCCACTTATAGTTGTAAAAAACGTAACTTAATCGATTTGTGTTGGGACAACATGCGGGTATTGTGTGGTACCCAGCATTTTTTACCGCATTTTTCAAGATATCTTCATTTGTTCATTCATTTTCTTTTCAGCTTAGTCGCTTTATTAATCTAGGGTCGCCACAGCGAAATGAACCACCAACCTATCCAGCAAATGTTTTACGCAGCGGATGCCCTTCCAACCGCAACCCAACACTGGGAAACACCCATACACACTTGCATTCACACACATACACTACGACCAATTTAGCTTATTCAATTCACCTATACCGCATGTCTTTGGACTTGTGGGGGAAACCGGAGCACCCGGAGGAAACCCAAGCAAACACGGGGAGAACATGCAAACCCCACAAAGAAATGCCAACTGTCCCAGCCTCTTGCAGTGAGGCAATTGTGCCACTGCGCCACCCTGACACCCCATCTTCCTTTGTGTTCAACAAAAAAAAAAATAACTCACACATGTTTTTGACAAGCGAAGAGTGAGTAAATTACATGATTTGTGTGTAAACTGTCCCTTTAAACTCCCTTTTTTAAAATTTGGATTAAACCGGTTTATTTTAAACATTTAATTGATTTCATCTGAGGTAAAAAGATGCACCAGTAAACAACTAGTTCATCTTGAAGGTCTGCAACTGCGCAAGAAAAAAAAAATTATATATATATATATATATATATATATATATAAGCAATTATCAATAAGCTATTGTATATTCATCATTGGAACTGCATATACCTTATCAATTTGAATGCGAATCATGTTGACTGCTTTCTTCTTTCCAAATAACATGGTTGTTATGAAAATATGCAGATATTGGAATGCTCAGGTAAGATGAGGAAAATGAATGCTGCCTTCTGTCGGTGCTGTCATGACTTCTTTGCTCCCTTTAATCACCTTAGTCATATGAGGTGACGGCTTCGCTAAACTCAACAGCCTATCAAAGTTCTCTCTCACAGATGGCACCATTAGATGCATTCGGCATGCTCAAACTACCAAAAAGTTTGATGGGTTTTTAACTAGTCTCAGCCAGTCATCTCCATGTTCCAATGGTTTAATGTATGATGACACAGCAACTGGGAAACACAGGAAAGTCACAATCTTTAACAATCCACCTTAGTGCCTAACCCCCTGATGGAAGAAATAAAGGTGTGTGTTCACAATTGTGACAATAAATATATGAATCAACAAAAAAATAAATGAATAAATGATGTTTGAGGCACAGACTTTTAAAATTGACTTTGCTTATCTTATTTTCACACCCCTGAATAAATAAAAAACAAACTGTGATTGGTTAAACTTAGGGTTATACTAATAACTCATCGAAAATCACTGAATTGTCTGTAATAAAGAAAAAGTTTATCCAAAAAGGCAGAGAAGGAGCCTTTACAAGAACCAATTTTCCTGATTTTGTGAGAAGGGTATAAAAGGAGGTTGGAACCAGCTCCAAGTTGGTGGGACTTGAGCTCCAAGTGGGCTGTACAAACCTGGAGTTTTTATTTATTTAATGTCTTGTACATGACACGGAGTCCAATATTGTGCTTTATGAATGTCTACACCTACACCAACCCTAAACTCAACCTCACAGTAACCTGATGTGTTTCATTAATATCTGCTCCACCTACACCACCTAAACCCAACCTACTTGTGGTGTAAGTCCCTCCCACTTGGTGATCACCCAACCTACTTGCGTTATAATCCCTCCCACTTGGAGGTCTCCACCCTGCAACGATACCTACTTGGATTTTGTAGTCTATAACTCCTCCCCAAACTCCTCACTGCCCTCTCTCACTGGCTGTAGGTCAACGCCAATGTGTTTTTCAGACAGAGCACTTTTCACACAGCAGGAGTTTGGCAGGAATCGCCAACAGGTCCAGATATTTAACATGTCAAATATTTCACTATGATCGTGTCTTTGATTATTCACAATGTGTCACTGTCGTGAATGAGCACAGATTTGTCTTTGATTTCAGGCATTTGTCAGCGATTTCACAACACCTGTCGGTGAGTGAAAATCAAGGGAAAAAATATGTAATGTGAACTTTGCATACATATGCACAATACACTTACAATAACGTTTTCTCACATGGACGGCACTATTGACATGTTGAATACTGGTCATTAGATTTATTTCAAATTTCTTTCATTAGGTTTTTACAGGGAATATCAACCACAACATTCATTTTATAATTATCCTTCCATGTTCATGTTAACACTTCCCTAAATAAACACTTCCCTCCCTCAACAGCCTCTAACTTCCCACTGAGAAAAAAAAATGTAATAAAATAATAATAATAATAATAATAATAATAATAATAATAATAATAATAATAATAATAATAATAATAGGCAATGCAGTGGCGTAGTGCTGTCGCCTCACAGCAAGAAGGTTGCTGGTTCAAGCCTTGGCTGGGTCAGTTGGTGTTTCTGTGTGGAGTTTGCATGTTCCCCCTGCGTTCAGGTGGGTTTCCTCCGGGTGCTCCGGTTTCATCCACAGTCCAAAGACATGCGGTACAGGTGAATTGGGTATGCTAAAATTGTCCGTAGTGTATGAGTGTGAATGAGTGTGTATGGATGTTGCCCAGTGATGGGTTGCAGCTGGAAGGGCATCCGCTGCGTAAAACATGTGCTGGATAAGTTGGCGGATCTTTCAAGCCGAAAAGAAAATGAATGAATGAACGAATGAATAATAATAATAATAATAATAATAATAAAGGTAAATAAATAAAAAATGAAACAAAGAAAGGTCATTAGATTTAATCATGTAAATGATCTATTAAATTATCAACCACTGATTCTTCTTATACTCAACAATGACGTTTGCTGTTTGTTCAAACTACTTATTTAAAATAAGCTAAAACAACAAAAATCTTGAGGTTTTATAGGGGACAACTTAACTGCTTTATGTTCAATCCACCTAAATTTGTAAAAATAAAAAAATAAACTATTAGGTTAACTTAATTCCTTCATGTTGTCCCGACACAAATTGATTCCAGCATTTTTTACAGTGTTCAACCTTTTAGTTACAGTAAAACCATCTGAGGATACTTGCATTTTGAGTTTCATTTGCACATCCTGTCATGTAGGAGAGACAACATGTCAATAAAGAAGACACATCTTGCATTGTAAATATGCCAGGTTCCACATAATTCGTTCATGTTGTCCCAGCACTAATCGATTAAGTTAACTTAATTTTCTTGATCAATTTTAGTGGAATAAACATAAAACAACTGAGTTGTCATACAAAAAAATTCAAGAATTGGGTTGTTTTAGCTCATTTTAAGTAAGTAGTTTGAACAAGAATCAAACATCTTTTTTGAATGTGTGTTATTAGGGTTAAATAATCAGTTAGGTGATCATTATTTAAACAATTGATCATGAGAATTTGTGGAAACTGGCATCCCTTGTTGCTTTACATGTTAGTGAGGCGTTTAGTTTAACACTTTAGATGTCTAATAGACATCTAAAAATAGACATATTGGCTGAAATGAGGCTAAATTTGGGTCTAATAGATGTCTAAGAGTAGCCAAAAACTTGACAAGTCATCAAATACACAAGAATGAATGACTACACTTGAGAAGTCTGTTTAATTTGTCTATTTCAAGAGCTCACACTTAGATATGCTTGACGCTATTAGCAAGTTTGGCATGCTGTCCCGGGAGAGAACTCTGAGCTCAAAGATAATTGAGCCCAAAGCTTCTGCCTGGTCATTAAGCAAGGGAGTCTGAGATCAGGTAGGTTTCGAGAGCTTTCCCTGATAAAGGGAGGAAAAGGAGGAGATGGGGTGAACGGGGGGGATTCTTCCGAAACGAATATAGGGTAGGGCAAAATCGGTCTATTTGTTGTAAGCTTGAATCAAACTGATTGTATTATTGCTGATTACGAATGAGAGGCCATCCGCGATCAATCATATCACATGCTCCTCGCTAAATTAGTTTGTAAAACGTCACCTGATGATTATTTAGCCTTGTTTTAGTCAAGCTGTCCATGTTTAGTTGTCTATTAGACGTCTATTAATCCCACAATTGCTTGGTGGGAATATCTGGCTAGGGTTCAACCAGTGCTGACGATGCAGAATACATGACAGAAACTAATCTGACAGATATTCCATGACAGGCAGATGGGTCTTAAATGTCACAGTCTTACAATAACTGACACGAATTGCTGCATTTCCATAAAGAAGCATCAGAGCTATGCATTACATGTCTTCACACACTACTCTGGGTTTGCTTGTGGCAGAAGGTCTTATCATTTTGTCTGGTTAGCAGGGGGCAGCTGATATTACCATGCAGATGAGCGTTGGCAGGATGGAAGCAATCTGTTCGCCCTCAGTCAAAGAGGAGTCTCAACACCTGCTTGAGTTTCCTGCTCCTCCTCTCTATCTGCTGTTCACTGCGTGTCATGTCTCGGGTTCTTCACCGCCCCTTTATAATTGGATCGCGGCTCTGTAACGTTCTCCCCCTGCAACCATTATTTTGTAGAAGAAAAAAAAATGTAAAAAGAATTTACTGCTTGGAAAGTACAAGAGAAAAATGAGATGTTCTTTTTTTTCGCTCGCTATTTCTCGGTTACTTGAGTCTTCCCTTGCGGGGTGTACTGGAGGGATTTGTGCAAAGAGAGCAAGCTCAGTAGTTCTTAAGAAATAAAGAGACAGACGTCTGGTTGTGGTAGAATGATTCCCGTGGGGCTTTAAGGATCATGTAGCGAGTGTCTCTGCTGTCTGGACAGGTTCTTCAGGGACTGTTTGTGTTGTTCCAGGTGGGTGGACATCAGTCTCTGTCTCAGCAAGACAACAGCATGATGCATACTGCACACAAAACTGGCAATCGCTTTCTCAGTTTAGTAAGTTCTAATCTGATGGGGACACAGTGCTTTTTATCAGTCTGTCTGAAAGCAAAACACATTTCAAGAGCTTTTGATTGATACAATGATATTTGAATTGCACTGGACAGGTAGTTGAAGCAGAATATGAATTAGAATGACAAGAACATTACATTACATTCATCTGGAGTCTAGAATAAACAAAGGCATCTGTATGGTCTGATATTTACTGTATCCGAGTGCACAGGGCCTGTAGCATGCCCCTGCATGGTTAAAGGCAGTGGTCCTCAACCACCGGGCCGTGGACTAGTAACAGTCCGTGGATCAATTGGTACTGGGGCGCACATGAAATCATTAATTATTTTCGTTTTATTTATTATCCGAGTCTGAACAATCTTTAATTTTGAAAAATCTTTTATTTTGAAAAATGGCAGTATTCTCTCGCTTCACATCTCGGTCACTAGAGCGCCCAAATTTAACCCACAAGCAGCAAAATGAGTAAGTAACAGACATTTTTGGAAAGTTTCTTTGTGAAGGAGAAAAGGCCCAGTGAAGGACCTGTGAACTGCCAAGGAATGGCTCCGCAACCCATTTGTCAACAAATCAGGTGAATCAACCATGTCTGTGCAACAAAATCAACTGCTGGAAATCGCAAATTACGGTGGCCATTTAGGGGCCATTCGCATATTGCGTCTTTTCTAGAGTTTGCGCAAGTTCGTTATTTCCAATGGAGGTGCTCGAGCCTTCCAGATGCACACAGTTGAATGAATGCCACGCAAGTGACGTGACAAGAACTAACTGATCAGCTTCATACTTTGTGTGGAATATAGACGTTTGGTGGACTAATTATCTCAGACAAACACAGAACACCTAAAGTGCTTTGTAATATTTCTCCATAAATAAAACTTGTATCAGAGTGACAGCAATGTTTTGTCAGCTTATCATACGATGGTCAACTAGCAACCTACGAACCACCACCTTGCCCCTGGTCCACAGTAAAATTGTTAAGTGTTGATCGGTCCGCGGTGATAAAAAGGTTGGGGACCACTGGTGAAAGGGTAAGTTGACACAAAAACAAAAATTTTTTTTCAAGAGTTCACACTTAGATAATGCTCGACTATGACAGTAGGTTTGGCATGCTGTCCCGGGAGAGAACCCTGAGCTCAGAGACAGATGAGCCCAAGGTTCTCACCTAGTCAGTGAGCATTAGGAGGGATACGAGATCAGGTATTTCTTGAGAGCCCCCGAGTTAGTTTTTAACCTATACTTTGGTTAATATGGTGGTTCTAATTGATTCAGTATGTATGCGTTAGGTGCTTGTGACTGTTATTACAATTCGCTTATGTACATGTTTTTAGACTGTGGGAGAAAACCGGAGTACCCGGGGAAAACCCACACGAACACAGGAAGAACATGCAAACTCCACGCCGAGAGTACGGACTGGCTCAATTAGAACTTGAACCTTTGGCCCTCCCGTTGCAAGGCAGCAGCGCCAGCCACTGAGCCCCTGTGTCACTCAATCCTAGAATTGAGGAGGAGGGAGAAGGGAAGGTTTGGGTGGGGGGGGGGGGGGGGGGTCCAAAAATGAAGATAGGGAATGAGGGCCCTGTTTACACTAATACGTTTTAGTTTTAAAACGCATAAGTTTAGCTACGGTTACGCCATCCGTCCACATTACGCCAGAGTTTTCGAGCCCCGAAAACGGAGCGTTTTGGAAACGCTGGAGAGGCCGTTTTCATTCTAAAATGCTGCTGCTTCGTCTCAGTGTGGATGGGGGAAAACGGAGACATCTGAAAAAGGAGGATTCTGATTGGGGCTTTTTCCTCAATATTAAGTAGCCTTCACACAGTTCAGTCTTACATCCTCTCCGTGTAAGTTCAGACTTCGCAAGTTTGATATGGAAAACAAACTCCCGAGTGTGTACTTTATAAAGTCATTCACATCACCCTGGCTGTGCTGTTTCACTATCTTAACAATAAAATGAAAACATGATGTGAGGAACTGCCTATTTTGATTTTGATATTAGCAACTTAACAGACATCAAAAATGTTGAGGCGTCGTGTAGCTGCATGATATGACCGTCATCTTCATGCATATTTATAACAAAACAGAGCCTAAAACATTACTGCCTCCTTTCATTTTCATTGAAAATACGAAACATACCCTCTCTTTCACTGAATATCCGTTTTAATGATTAATAATGGCCATTATAAAAGTATAACAAGGAATAAGTTTATACAATAGAGAAAATAAAGGCAAACAGTCAGTTAGATGTGCAGAATTGGTGTCCGCGGTTACATTGATTAAGATATTATCTTATCTTTGCGCTCAGCCAAAGCACATTACCTGAGAACAAGTCATAGATTCAAAAGACCAAAGTCGATGAATATGTAGTTAGATATAGACAACAAGATGAATTAAATACCATGCTTAACAAATATAGTGAGATTAGATCCAGCGGTAGATCCGTGATGAACAGTCCGACATGCACAACTCTCATGTGGGTATGTGCCTGAAAGCTCCATCACTTCTGCTACGCGAGCAAAGCAGCGGCTGTTGAGTGCGTGAAGTGTCCAACATTCCACACTTAATTTTAACGGTTAAATAAGTGCATCATCCGGGTATTTAAAGTGCACGTATTATTATTATTTTTTTTATTTTTTTTTTAGAGTTTTCAGTGTGAATGCACTACTTAAAAGTGTTGTCATGATACTGGAATTCGATACAAATTGGTACAAAAACATTAAAAACGTCCATTTCCTGCTAACATTTAAGTGCTATTGAGCGCATTCCAAAACATCGCTGATTCGCCATTGTGTTCATGTGCAGAAATGATTGTGATTGGCCGTGAAGGTCATCCTTTCACCGAAATCACCACTGTTTACTGAGTGTAACCACAGATACAGGGACACTGGAGTGTTTTAAAGTCGCGATTCGTCAGCAGATGGCTCGTATGTCAGCTTATAGACAAACAGCTGATCGACGTGACTTTTGAAACACTTCAGTGTCCCTGTATGTGTTGTTACACTCAGTAAACAGCGGTGAGTTCAGTGAACTGATGAACTTCACGGCCAATCACAGTCATTTCTGTTGAGCACGTGAACACAATGGCAAATCAGCTGATGGAAGCTTTCAGCGGTGCTTCTGACCAATGACTGTATATAATATGGACGACGCGACAGTGCCATTTTCCATTAAACGCTTTGAAGGAAAAATCGTCTCGTGACGGGCACAAACTGTCGCAAAAGACTGCTGAAATTGGAGCCAGGACATGCGCAGAAGGACTGCTTGATGGAGCCAGAGGAGGAGCTGTGGAATCGAACTTCCAACCAAACGCTTGTACATCAAATCAACCACGCCCCCCGAACTTCTCACTTGACCGCTGATGTCTGCACAATAACAAAGGCTCGCTAATGCTAATACGCTTTGTGTTTACATAGTAGCCTGCGTTTGCTGTTTTATCAACACAAATGGTTGTAATAACGTTAACAAAGTTGAGGTTTTATATAAGGAAGATTTAATCGCGCCAGCTCCGGGCCGCAGCGCACATCACTTGCAGCAGCGTCGGCTCGCTAGCGTCAGGCCGGTGCCTATGGACGTACTGCCCGAGTCATACGGGCCAGATGCGGCGGCCGTTAGCGAGTCGACGCTGCGGCATCCGAGCCGGATCGGCCCGCGAGTAATGTGCGCGAGTAGGTACAGCAGATGGAGTCGGGCCGAGGGCTCCGGCAGGCGAGAGGCTAGCCGGAACTGGCCCAAGTGTATTTTGCTATCTGGGTAGTTAAGCGTGTATCAGCAAACTGATAAAGCCCTGACCTTACCGAATAAACAGTGTTCCACCAGATCCTGTATGTCAGAAACTATAGTTTACTGTTTAGCAACTCATTTTATCATTGTAAAATAACACAGAAATGGAATAATAACACTTCAGTCTCCTGCCGAAGCTCCGACGTCTGCTTTGAGAAACTGTCAATCACAGCTGTCAATCACGATGACACGCCCAGCATTAAATTACTGCTCAAAACATACTGTTTACAAAAATGAAGATCTGCACCTATATCAGCTGATAACCAGTGCCTTAACTGATCAGAACCATCGTTCGGGACATTTTGTTGCAAGAGTAATTATTTTTTTATTTGGTCTCATGTCTCCTTCATTAACACAGAGGAGGCGGGCTTTATGACTTGTACTGCAGCCAGCCCCCAGGGGGCGATCTAACGGCCGAGACCTTCACTCAAAAGCAGGCGTGCGGCACACTTGCTTCTGACTGAGCCAAGCCTAGTTTGATGAACTGTTGTCTGGTGTCGGCAAGTGGATTTTCCCCTGGGACACCAATAACAGGCGCTACATTATAATCACTCCCCTACACGAGAAAGCTCCTGATTGGTTAACGAGGCGCGAATGTCTGCAGAAGTTCAAATTTTTTAACTCGAGCGATTCACACGTTAAGTGCAAACACGCAAAACGCTCAACTTGTGCTGCTTCATTCTTACAAATCGCGTCATTCGTGCCGTCGAATGTCTATTCGCATCTTTGCATTGACTTAACATGTAAATCAATCGCGCTTGATGCTTCATCCTCGTCTGGTGCGAACACAGCATAAGAACATGCTCCACATCGCTCAAACGTCGTGGAAATTGACGTTTTTAAAATTTCAGTACAGATCAAATTCCAGTATCGTGACAACCCTACTACTTACACTATTTATACTACAACATGGTGTAGAATAGTGCATACTGTAAGTATGCAATTTGGGACACACCTAATGTCTTCCTTACCTAAAGCCCTCCTCACAGTGTGAGAT
Source organism: Danio kyathit (assembly GCA_903798195.1). NCBI lineage: Eukaryota > Metazoa > Chordata > Actinopteri > Cypriniformes > Danionidae > Danio > Danio kyathit. The sequence goes on along the minus strand of LR812535.1, from coordinate 17,332,424 downwards.
TTCAGCCTCGATTCTGTCATCTGAGACTAATTTGAGAAATCCTAAAAGAATCCTGAAATCCTAGGCTAAAATTGGGGATCCTTGATTGCTAGTTTGACATGTTCACTGACAAATGCTTAATGCCCGTTGCGATTAGATTTTTGCTCTGATAAAGTTCTGGCAGTGTCAGAAGATTTCAGACACTTTCCTGCAGTGTGTCAACAGCTGAGATATGCGTCAATCCAAGAACCAATAGGAGCTCCGAATTTGGCAACGCAATTCATACGACAATTCAAATGACCGTGAGGAAATGTCAAAACAGTTTTTTTCTTTCTTGTTTTTTTGTTGAGACACGCTGTGTGCAAAATTGCAGCTACAGATTGTTTACGTTTGCTGTGAGGAATCATTTCAGAACGCGGGATTGTGAAAATGTCACTGGTGGATGACGTCAAACTCCAGGGACGCTTTTTTTTTCGTGTTTGGCGTGTCTTCATTTTCATTCAGTCTGACTTTATGACAGCTGAGATCTTACAGTGTGACATGTAAGCCATGTTGGTGCAGTCTGACATGCTACAATCGTTCAGAATTATAAAAAAAATTAAAATAATAATAATAATAATAAAAAACGCAGTGTGAGTCGGCCTTTACACACCTGATTCAGATCATTATCTTGTTAACAAAGAGATCCATGGTGTCAAATAAAGGGGGGTGAAATTCGGGGGGCGAAATTTAAAACCACTGGGTAATCCTATATATTATAAATTATGATTTATGCTAAGCTACAACTGCTCCCACCAAAACCAGAGATTTAAAAAAAAATGTTAAAACCCTTGTAAAATAACCCTATTTCAAAAAGAAAAGTGGAGTGTTCCTTTAATTCAAAGGCAAATACTGCTGTACATAATTAAACAGCCCCATACTGTGTGTCTGACTGACCATAGCTGGAGCGGACACATTTTGTAGTAACTTCCAATTCTCTTTAGCATCACTGTCCTGTAAAAGCATAAACTCACTTCAACACTGGATTCAAACCACAGAATACAGGCAGAGACATTTGGTTAAAAGACGTAAGCCTCGATTCTAAAACCATCCATATAACAAAGGCAATGAGCGTGAGGCTGCTAGATAAGTCAGGCAACAGCCTATTGATGCACGGCATTGCAGGGGAGGATGCATCTGTGGTGATTTTTAAGGTCACGACTGCATCTTTCTGCTGTTCTGTTTATATGAATAAACAAAAACAATATATCAAGCTGTCACATTCACTATAAAAAGCCACAACAGTTTCCTGCTGTTTCAAGAGCTCCGACCAATGCCCCAGTTCATCTCAGAAGAAGAACAATTACTTTGACTTGTGCACTATGATACAATTTGGTCATAGCTGGTGCTAGTTAAAATTGTACAGTCTAGAAGCAACTATTTGCACGGCAGGTACAGCAGTGACTCAATCATAAGAAACTTTTGAATGAAAAATGGCAAATCGAGTTTACAGAGAATGGATATTTACAAACAATGATTGATTCTGACTGATGGACAAGCTTTATAAGTTGTCCAGTTTTTTCAATATTAATGGCTCAAGCCTCAGTTAGATCCTTTTCACATTTACGGGTTTCTGAGCAGTGGAAGTCATCATATTTGGGTAAATTTAGAAAGCAGTTAATGGGAGAGTACATTTATTTTTTGCATTCCAACTAGCTCAAATAACAAAAGAAAACATAATAATATTGTTTTCATGACTTTCAAATTAAATGAAAAAATAAAAAAATAAAATGGAAAGACAGCAGCCAGAAGAGAATTACTGTCCTGCCCATAGATTCTGTTAAAAGTATCTCACATCAGCATTGTACAACTTTGTAATTTGATGCAAACGTGATATATTAGAAACTCTAGCTTATGATATATTTCAAAGTGTAGCTGTATAAATGTACAAACAACTTTCGAGGATTTAAGATGTTAAACACTGAAATGAGTCATCACCATCTCTTGAAAAGGGTCTATTGCAATATTTTCATGTATTAGGAATGGAAGCCTAAGATGAGATTATCATTTTATAGACAAAACCTCTCAAAAGTTTTTAAATAAATAACGGATTTAGGTGAGGTAACCATAGACATTATATGAACAACCCAACTTACTAGTAACCCATTGTTGGGTCCCATAAAAATCTGATATTTGGCAATATATGAACATGTGTATAATATTAGAGCTAATATATTTGAACATACATGTACGTGTTTATAATTCCAATGATTGGGGGAACTTCTATACAGCTTAAAGTGACATTTAAAGGCTTAACTAGGTTAATTAGGTTAACTAGGCAGGTTAGGGTAATTAGGCAAGTTATTCTATAATGATGGTTATTCTGTATACTGTTGAAAAAATATATAGCTTAAAGGGGCTAATAATTTTGACCTTAAAATGGTGTTTTAAAAAATTAAAAACCGCTTTTATTCTAGCCGAAATAAAACAAATAAGACTTTCTCCAGAAGAAACAATATTATCAGACATACTGTGTAAATTTCCTTGTTCTGTTAAACATCATTTGGGAAATATTTAAAAAAGAAAAAAAAAATTCAAAGGGGGTTCAATAATTCTGATTGCAACTGTATATATATATATGTGTGTGTGTGTGTGTGTGTGTGTGTGTGTGTGTGTGTGTGTGTGTGTGTGTGTGTGTGTGTGTGTGTGTGTGTGTGTGTAAATGACCATTTTTGCAATATTTTGAAATATATATTGCATATTTATTATATATTATTTTATATATGTGAAATAAAAAAAAAACTTGTATTTTTACAAATTTCTATAAGGGGTTTGCCCATATTTTACCTTTTAGAAGACTGGAGAACAACCAACATTGGGTAACTTTCAATGCAGAGTGTTTTAGAATGTATCTCTGGCTCCAACCACAAGCTCCATATTCAAGTCATGTTTACAATCCAGACTCACAAACCAGAAATTCTTCTACATCCACCTGAAAATAATCAAATGAATGATGCTTTAGTTGCCATTCTATTGTTATTCATTCCATGATTTTCTGGCTTCAAGTAGGAAAACTCCTAAATTGCCTAAAACATAGCAATACATAAATTTCATGCACTCCAAAAAAAAAAAAAAAAAAAAAAAACATTATATATATATATATATATATATATATATATATATATATATATATATATATATATATATATATATATATATATATATATATATATAAAGCGTGTGTGTGTATATGTACTAAAATGTACAATGAATGAAATGTACAAATGAGATCCTACAAATTCATGTTTCAAATTCATGTTTCCTACAAACTGAAATTCATTTGTTGTTGGAGTTAACCAAGCTTGTCCTCATCCTTTGACAGCGTGCACCAAATGCTGCTGCTCACATGTTAACAAACAGACGAAAACATGAACACATTACACTTTTACAGGCTCCCTGTAAAGTTCAGAATCGATTTGAAACTTTTGTTGTTTGTTTTTTAATGCAGTCAATGTCCTTCTGCCCTCTTATTTATGTGACATTGTACACATTCACCAACCCAGCAGAGCCTTGCGTTCTGCTGGCCAACCTTTGCTAATAGTCCCATGGTCAAGCTACAAGCAGTGTGATTGCTCTTTTGCAGTGGCAGGTTCTAAACTTTGGAATACCCTTCCAATTGAGTTTAGTACAATCATTGAGCTGTCACTGTTTAAAGCCAAGCTTAACGCTGATTCACACAGGGAGTCAGTGTCAATGGTTCCTATTCACATTGAATGGGCAATGTCAAGCATTGCCAAACTGAATTGTGGATCCGTTTGCACATTCAGTGGTGTTGCTCGCTGCAGATATTGGGAATTTCTTAACTTTTCAAGAGCCATTGGAAGCGTCAGCCAATCTGATCACTTTATGCAAATACCCCAGCTCAGATAGTAGCCAATTGAAGTCTAATTTCACTAGCTGACGCTGCTATGATGATCGCATTAGCCCAAACTTCAAACACGCTCTCTGTCAAGTGTTGACACTCATGCCCCGTGTGAATGGGGCGTTAGGCCCACTCATTCAATTTGGCTTTTAATACATAGCAGCGCTATGACTCACTATGTTTTATTGACATTCTTGTATTTTATATTGAATATTTATTTGCTTTTAAGTTTTGTTGTGTAAATTGTTTTACTTTTGAAAAGCACTTACAGTTGTGAATGCCTTAGTGATTCAACAAGAAGAGCTAATTATACTGTTTGTGTTCAGAGAATTAAGTTCTAGAGCTAGGGGGAGTGCTTTTTTTAGAGAAAAGTGTGTTTCTACAGGTGGTTTGTCAAGCCCACTCACCTGTGCGAAGCTCTCTTCATTATAAATGCACAATATTTTTTTTTGTGATGTTGAGTGATTGTAAGAAAGTGCAAATGTAGGATAAAATGAGAAATAAAAAATTGTGTTTTCTACAAGTGGTTTGTCAAGTCCACTCACCTGTGAGAGGCACACTCAGATTTGAATAATCTTTTGAGGTTGTCATGTGGTCTGGTGGAGCGTATTTTACGGCCAGTTTGCACTGAGTGGTACGGTACGGTATGCTTTTATGGTCGTTTCCACTTTCAAAAGGTACCAAAAAGCCAACTGTACTGTACCACTTTTTGGGTACCCTTTGCAAAGGGTACCTAACATGACTAAAGGGTACCAAAAGGTGGAGCTAAACACGCAACTGAATGCTATTGGTTTACAGAGATACGTCACCAGTGCGTACACAAGCAGGAGAATGAAACTAAAGAAACCGGCATTTTTAAATACACAGCCGAGACATTACATCGTAATAATATATACATATAATAATGAGCCATGATCGATTCGAGCTCAAACAAACTTTGTTGTTGTCTTGATGAACAGCCACAAAGCCAAGAAGAACAAAATCTGCCGTGTCCTGTTTTTGTTTTACGAGGCCGTCGAGCGTTTTCACTTTCTCCAGAGAGCTCGCATGTGCATCTATATTTTAAAATAACAAACTTTTTGAGCTGATGATAATGATGTGCACATGATTATTGAAGTGCTCCTGACATCCACAAACGAGAGTGAAGCGTGAAAAAACAAAGGAGAAGCCCGACAAAACAAAGGAGCAAATGACTCTTTCAGCAACCTAAAACATGAACAAACTGCCCTGTTTAACTATTATCATCACCTTCTGGACGATTATGAACTCGGAATGACAAAATTACTCTCCAACAGAGGTTACATGTGCTAGTGAAGATTAAATATACAGATGAGAGGTTTGCACTGACTGGGCTATATGTTGTGTGTTGTTTTTGAACCCAAATAAGGACTAAATGTATGCTATGTGTTTTCTGTAATTGGTAACATATCGGAGACTGTAAGGGGCTGTATGTGTTCATATATGTTGCATTTATTTATTTATCTTATATAATTGCAGACGTTACAGTAGGCTATTTCGCAGTAGGCTATTTCATTGATCTGCAGTTATAATCAAATCATATTCATAGAAAAGTTAGTAATGAACATTTATACACAAGCATTTATGTGTATAAAGCATCTGTTTTGAAATGATATGTGAACGACCCCTACAGCCTTACTTTGAGTGAGATTTCCTCGAGCGAGAATGGCGTCGACTGAAACTTTCTGTTGTACACTACGCCCAACATTGGTACCCCTTTGGCAGTGGAAACGCAAGCCTGATAAAGGTGACCCGTACCGTACTGCACCAATCAGTTGAAACAGGCCATAAGTTTAGTGAGGTGCTATATAAATAAACTAAATCTAAAAAATAACGAATTGCCATGAGTGAAAAGCTTTCTCCATGTAGACCTCCTTGCTTAGTAATCCTTCTGTGACGGATAATGGAGGATAATGTTTTTAGGAGCTTATGAAGCAGATCTTGCTGCTGCACTCTGGAAATAAGAACAGGAAGAGTGAGCGTTTAGTTTCCTTAGTGAAAAGTAAAATAATACGCCGCTGGATCTGAGCGAGTCTGAGCACAGTTGCTCAAAGTGTGGCCTTATCCCGCCTCGCTAAACATCTAACCCCCCTTTGTGAAGAATGGAGTCAAGGATTAAATGGTGAAAGTAACCTTCCTGAATCTCCATGAGGCTAAGGTTGATCTGATGAGGGATTGTGGCTTGGTGCCATGTGAGGTCTGGAGAAGGGAATAAAGCATTAGTAGGGGGGGTGTAATAGTAAAGAGGTTTTGCGATGCAATGATATCATGGGTAAGCTGGCACAGCAGGTCACTTCAGCTTTGTTGCAGCGGTTAGACACTCAACACTGTGAAATCGTGAGCATTAGAGCACACTGAAAATGACTCATTCCGAGGAAGCAGCATTATTTCAGCATGATGTCATTCTTAGTGAACGCACACACTCAAAGACACATGAAAATGTGCGTTCATTTAAGTCTGTTTATTTATCTACCTCCCATATGTCCACCTGTCTGTAACTGCAAAATTGCTATCTGAAATGTTTTAATGAGCATTGTTCTTAGGCTTATGTGTATGTTAAAGGGATAGTTCCAACCCAGGCTCATTCTGAAAATGTACTTCTATATACATATATGGACTATAAACACTATATACATTCCTGGAGACCGCCAAATACATCCCAAGAGGTACAGTTTGTGCTTTCGCGAATCCACTAGAGGCTGCTGTGTACACTCAAATTTCTCTCATGTGTGCCATTCGCACCTGCTGTTCTCTCGTAAATTCGACTGACTATTTGACTGACTCGACTGACCCACCCTCCTCCTTCCCTAAACCCAACCAATAGCATTTTAAAAAGCACAGACTGACCCGCACACCAAATATCCCAAACCCAACCGACAAATTTAAAAAGCAAATCTGAAAAAGAAAAGCCCTTGTCTGATTTTTACCACGTTTTACCACATTCTCACCCTGTTATTTATTTGTTTATTTTATTTTTTGAATTCTGTTTTTGTCTTACCTGCTTTCTGGAACTGTTCTTCACCGGACTCAAACCCCATCGTCATGGTCATCTCCTCTCTGCGTCTCAAGTCCACCAACGCACATGGTGAGCTACTGAACAAACTATTAATAGCCGGATAGCTGTCCATATGGAGGTAATCGGTCAGCTGGTAAGCTTTCAATCGTTTACGAGCATCTTTCTTCTGTTGAACACAAACAAATATTTTGAAGAACGTCAACTGTAGGCAGTAGATCTTTCTCATATCTGACACCTAAACTCTGGAACAGCATTCCTAGCACAGTTCGGGAGGCAGACACTCTGTCATATTAAAACTATTGATTAAAGACATATCTCTTTTAGCATTAGTATACACACAAAACACAAATGCTTTTGAAATCCAAATCCTCTAAAGCAGGGGTGCCCAATTTTTTTCGTATAAATGGGCAAAAACCAAATATCATCGAGAGCCACGGGCTGAAGGTAAATATACCTATTATTACATAATTACTATTATTACAACTACTGTATATTACATTAAAGGGCACCTAGGTTACCACTTTTTCCAGATTTAATATAAGTCTTTTGTGTCTCCAGAATGTGTCTGTAAAGTTTCAGCTCAAAACACCCATCAGAGTTTTTATTATACCTTTCATAAGTTACTAATTTATAGCTTTGAGCAGCAGGTTGCGGTTTTTGTGTACTGCACCTTTAAGGCTAGTCCTTCACGCCCACCATTTCCACGTGCCTGTCAGCTACCTTAATTTCCTCCCTCGGTTGCCTCAGACAACAGACAGACATAAAGGAAGAAGATATCATGTAACGTTTGTGAGAAAAACTACAGTCAATAAACTCGGTGAGCGGGGGGACCGCACTCCTACGTCAAGTTGTGGTCGGTTTCAAAACCGATCCAATTGGTCCACCGTTTTTGTTGTTAAATTGAAAAAAAGGACTGGGTGTGTTTATCAATCAATCAATCAATCAATCAATCAATCAATCAATCAATCAATCAATCAATCAATCATCAATTAAGCCTTTATTTGTCACTTACACTTTCATGTAGTGAAATTGGACCCCCCCGACCATACACAAACATCACATTTCAGGGGAAGACAGGTCGAAGCGAGGTAACGTTTAGAAAGAGGAAATGGATACATGGGGAGAGAAAGGCGAAAAAAACTGCTTTTAACATTGCTCTTGAATTAGGGCAGTGTGAGATCAGGGAGAAAAAAAGCCCCAGCAGTCAAGCACATAAACACATAGACATAGACATAACATTGCAACAGGGGATGTGGACATAGTCCAGTGAGGTCCTGCAGCCAGGGGGCGTTGGTCAGACCTGCCTACCCACCTAGCGGGGCTAGGTAGTGATAGTCTATCTGTAGCTGTGTCTCGTCTTATTCTATCTCTGAGGCTCTCCGTGCCCTGCTACCCAAACGAATAAGGAATTATGGATTTGATCAACTGGTCGCTGAACGCAATTGACACCATCTTCTCGACAAGAAGTTTGGGGAAGATATCTACCTATTTGGAACTTTGATAACAGGGTTTCTGCTGATGGGCTTATACGGGGCCCTGCGGTATCAACGATATCACCCCAATATGACGGTCTATACCTACACATATGTCTGTCCAAACAGCTTGAAAAGTAGATTTTTCACCATAGGTGCCCTTTAAAGTTGTCTTGGGTAATTTCCTAATTCATTCATTCATTCATTTTTTTTCAGCTTATCCCCTTTATTCTTCAGGGGTTGTCACAGCGAAATGAACCGTCAAGTTATCCAGTACATGTTTTTACGCAGCGGATGCCCTTCCGGCTGCAACCCATCTCTGGGAAACATTTTCGAGTCCTCTATCGGGTTCATCACGTGAAAGACAGAAACCAATCATATGTATTTAGAGCCAGAAAAAGATTTGATCCGTTCATTTCTCAAGTCAAGCAGAATCTGCCTTTGACTTGATTTGCTCACCAAAGTCACTGCATTGTCAGGTGACAGTACTGTATGTACATTTAAACAAAATCTGATTCATTTACACCATTTAATAGAAATATTTAATTTTAGTTAGCTTTTAACAATAAAACAAACAAATAAAGGGTTACATTAAATTTGAATTGACAATCTAGAAACCATCCCAATCATTCTCCCTCTCTTCTCAGATAGGATGGCTTACCATGGGCCAACTTTGGCCCGCATGCCCTAGTTTGGGCATATCTGCGCTAAAGGATTGTTAGGCTGCATTAATTAGGGCAGCCAGAGCCGGGAACATTTCCCAAAAGACATTATAATTTGAACGACATCTACGCTCATGCTAGGGGCTGATCACACCAAAAGCGCATTTTGCGTGAAGTGCCTTTTTCTATGATTTATTAACAGCCGCGAATGCCCTGCGCACCTCATGTTTTAACCGCCTGCTGCACCTCGCATTTTTGCCGTTGCGCAAAGTTGAAAAAAGTCAACTCTGACCGTCTTTTTCATTCTCCAATCAAATGAAAGGAGAGGCGGGGTTTCTGTTGAGGTGCCTGCAGTGTTTGTGTTGTCAAGACGACTACAGAGACTTTTAATGATGGAGGAGAGATTTGTGGTTGCTGTTTTGAGTTATCCGGAGTAGTATGACTTCACAAATCTTGAATTTCACAATATTATTAAATATTAAAATACCAAAATTAACAGCAACACTCACGCACAATGTGCAGCTAATTTAGTCTTTGGCTAGCGACTTAAAAAAAGTGAACCACGCTTCTTTTTTGTCAACAAAAAAGGCAGTGAGGTGCGCCTCGCATTTTTGGAACGGAAAAGCATGTTCGGTGTGATCAGCTCCTTAAGGCTCGTACACACCGAGACGCTTTTCGTTTGCGTTTATCGTCAGCGTTTTTCAAGATGTTTTTCCGGATTCAAACCCAAGCGTTTTTCACAGGCATCGAGCAGAAGAGTATGCAAAATCACTTCTTGACGTTAGATGGCGATACACAGCTTTAAGCTACTGACACCAGCTTGTAACACAGAAGAAGACAAAGTTGACATGCTTGTTGCTATGGATGGTTTAAGTAGCAGCTCCAGCTCTAGCGATGAGAAATGATTATTGTTCACCAGTGCAATAAGCAGCTCCACGTTCATATCGCCTCTGGGAATCTTCTTCAATGTGCGCTCGCATTGACAGTTTTGCGCTCCAAGTGCTGTTTACTGTAACTTCAGCAGCTCCGTGCACGTGAACAAAAGTGCCAATCTAATTGGTGGAGAAGGTTTTGATGCGGTGCGTCAAAACAAAAAAACGAGCATGAGGCGTTTTTTTTAAATGACCTTTTGCGCCTGCCGATTTGCACGTTGGTGTGCACGCTCACATTGAAGCCCTTTATTTAGTCACGAGGCGTTAAACGTCGACAGAAAACGTGAGCAAAAAACGTCTCTGTGTGCACGGGCCTTTAGTCTGCTTTTCCTTATCCCAAGGGCTCTATAATCCTGGATCAGGCCATATCCTGAGCAGATGCTGTGGTGGTCATTGAGGAGTGGAGAGCATGAGACTGATTCCTGAAAGACCCCAGTGACAGACGAGTCTCCGTGGGCTAGAACACCAGCCTGTGACCTACTCACACCTGCAGCTTCTCCACGATGGACATCCAGCTTTCTCCACCCTCCGGCACCTAGACTGCAGCTCTGCACAGGAGGTTTGGCCAGAGAAGAAATGGTCGAGCCAAACTGAGCCTGGGTTCTCTTGAGGTTTTTTCTTTTTTCCTTCACTTTCGTCAATGGTGAAGTTTTGTTCCTCATCACTTGGACTGCTTGGTTTGGGACTTGTGGTGCCACGCATTGATGGATTTGCTCTTCAGTGTTTGGACTTTCAGCAGTGAAATATTAACCACACTGAACTGAACTGAACTTCAACTGAAAACTGGACTGACAGTTTCCATTTACTTGAACTTTTATGTTAAGCTACTTTGATACAATCTACATTGTAAAAGAGATATAGAAATGAAGATGAATTGAAAAAAAAAGAAAATTGAAAACCTGCAACCATTGCTTCCATAGTAGGAAGAAATATCTTCTTTTGCGTTCAAGAAAAAAAAAAGAAACTGAAACTGGTATAAAACAAGTGAAGAGTGAGTGAATGATGACAAAATTGACCCTTCGCTAAGCCACACCCAAAAACCGCCACCCACCAATCGTGGCTTAGCTACACGCAGGGGTTCTGTCAAGCTTTCGAGCGAGGACCAAACAAGCCAAAGCGTTGTGCATATGGATTGTGCAAATCTGATACCCGGTATACTTAAAGTTTGGACGGGGTGGTAGAATTTTTGCCCTTTTCAAAACCTAAAACCCAAGGGGAGAAATGCCAGCGTGGATCAAGCTCTGTGAGGGGTGCTAAAGGAGTGGAGTTAAGTTGGTTTTGTTTTAATATTCCTGACACATTCAGTGATAGACCGACAGCAATAACTCACACACCTCTTACATTACCCTAAAAAGATTTAAACTGTGTTTCCTACAAAAATAAACAGCAGGTTATGTTTCACAGCTGTCTTTTTCTTTTTTTTTTTTGCTCGATATCATGAGCATTTCTCCGGTTAAGCCTTCGCCATAGTAGTCATACTAATAGCATTCATATTTCCATCTGTTTCAAGCTACGGATATTTGAAACTACATATGAACAGAACAAAACCGAGATGTGATCACAAACTGAGCACCTGCGATCAATATACTTCACCCGCAGCTGTTTTTCAGTCATTTATAACAGTCATGCCCATGTCAGAGCTACAATTCACTGATGTTTCCGCAGTCTTTTGGAGATTTAGTCATTGGTGTTGACGTTATACTAGGTTAGTGCCTGCTTTTATATTTGGTGTCGGATTAATATTTGCTGGTAGGAAAAATCTATTTGTTCACTTCTGCTATTTACTTTGATTCTCATTTCAATTTGTTTATTTCTTCCACTTAAATGCAAATTAGAATAGAAACTGGATAAAAAGTACACAAACATGCTGACAGTTATAGGTACTGTACATTGTTATGCGTCAATGATGCTAATATTTAGTACAAATCCATAAATTTCCTCTTTCTGGCTGTTTTTTTTATGAATGAATTATGTAGAAGCACTGTCCCTGCATGTTTCCTCGTCGGTTAGTAACGCTGTATTTCACTGCACAACAATTAGTCTATCAGGCGTTTTGGCTAAAAAAATAAAAAATAAAAAATAAAAAGAGAAATCACGGATTTTTAGATTTCACCTCTCTTGCTGTGCATGAACTAAGCTGTTGAATGGTCAGCGTATGAGCCGGCTAGACTAACCTAGCTTCAATTTTGATTGAATTATTTTCTAATCGGTTGCCTATTATGTCGTGAATATACCCCTGTAACCAGTGGTGTAAAGTAACTAATTACAAATACTCAAATTACTGTAATTGAGTAGTTTTTTTCTCAGGAATTGTAATTTACTGAGTAGTTTTAAAAATGTGTACTTTTACTTTTCCTTGAGTACATTTTTAGTGCTGCATCTGTACTTTTACTCCACTACTTTCTTTTAGGGCTGGACAATAATTCGATATCAATATATATCGCGATAGAATTTTTTTCAATAACGATGATATGATTTTTGAACCCATTTCCGATATTTCGATATAAATTTGCATATATATAAATATATATATTATTATTTATATAAGATCTTATACATGTATCACTTGTCACTGAATGACGTTCAGTTCTCAGCCGTCAGAAAGAGCGTGATCTGATGTCACTTACGTGATGACGAACAACACAGACACACTGCCAGCGCTCAGCACAGCAGTTGGTTTAAGCTGCGCCGCAGAAAGTTTTAGCTACAAAATGAGTGCTCTGAATACAGATGCGAATGAACAAGCTTCCAAAAGTAAGAATGCAGACGAAATAGTTGATAAGAAAGGAAAGACTAATGCAGTGGTGTAGAAGTGGTTCAGTTCAGTAAAGTTAGCAACAGATTCGCAGATTCGTCTTTTCCGGATCAATAACTCATGACCGGAACATTGTTCCTACACAAATAGCACATTTTTTCAACTGTCGTAATGTATACAACCACCTACAACCTTATTTTCCTAAAAATGAGCTTTCCTACGCGCTGGACGCATTATATTGATCTCTATGCGCAGGCGGCAAAGATGCCGATCCTTAGGGACCGTCTACAAAGAGCAAAACGCAAAAACCAATACTACAAAAGCTGTCAATAACTTCCCTCTAACTCATTATACTGCCATCAAACTCAGATCACACGTCACTGCTGTCCTGCTGGTTAGACTACAACACTTATTTTTCTAAAAAACTATTTTGCATATTTTTTATGAATTTTTCTGAGAGCTTTATTTATTTGATAGTTTATTTCACATTTCTTGTTTGTATAGGCTAAATACAAATAAAAAGTGAACAAATTTTTTTGTACTGTTTTTATTTTTTAAAAAAGTTATAAGAGTCTGGAGGTATTATCGACTTTGCAAATTCACTTTGCAGACATTTGTAGGTACAGACATCCATTGTGTGCGTTCTTGGGAGTTTTTCCTTTCTTTTTAATATTGTCCATATCGATATCGGAATTATATCGTATCGACCGAAATAAAAAAATATATCGTGATATAAATTTTTGCCATATCGTCCAGCCCTACTTTCTTTCAACCTGCAGTCACTACTTTATTTTCTTGTGCATGGGGATTAGAAAAATCAGTCCTGAGATTTCCGTCCAATCAAATCGCACATACCGTAGAAGGTAAATCACATCATAGTGAACTACCTAAAGACCTGTGCACTTTATAATTGCAGCAAACTGTTTGGAAATATTAAAAGTGTCCATGAAGATGTTCAAAATCTTTACACGCATTGACCCAGAGACTGTTTAGATGCATGTCACTGATGAGAAGATGACGGATGTTTACTGTATGATGACCAAAATGGCCTTAAACACCCAGCAGGCACTGGACATCAACATGATGTCAGATTGACGTTGAACCCTAACGTCATGCGGACTTTGCATTTTGTTTGGAAATAAAATCAGGTTGACGTCAGAACTCAACGTCAGGCCAACATCAATATCCAATATCCAACCTAAAACCAATCAAATATCAACGTCTAATGATGTTACAGCTTGACATTGTGTGAACGTTACCCCTATGACATCTATCAGACGTTGGATTTTGGTTACCGTACCTGACAAATAAATGTCAGTATTTTTATGTCACATATGACGTTGGTTTAAGATGTTGGCTCGACGCTGGATTTTGGTCACTTTCTAACAACCTAAACTCGACCAAATATCAACGTCATTATTGGACATCAAAATAACGTTGTCCTTAGCTGCTGGCTTGACAATTGATTTTGGTCACCTGACATTACAACCTAAATCTAACCTAATATTAACGTCTCATGATGTTGTGTGCCTTCAGGGCAATAACTAAATGCACTACAGAATGTTACGTTTACACACACATGCACAAATTACATGTAAACATATCAGCTTTTGACAGCATAATACTCACTACTCTTTGAGTACTTTTAAAAGGGCTACTTTTTACTCATACTTTGAGTAATATTTACAACAGATACTTTTACTCTACTTGCACTACATTTTTATGCAAGTAATGGTACTTTTACTTGAGTATGATTTTTCAATACTCTTTCCACCACTGGCTGTAACGCATACTACAGTCCTTTTTTGTCTGGCTTTCTCGGATATCTCAGCTGTTCGCCAAAAAATGACTTATTATATCCCTGGGAATGTCTGACATCGGCGCATACACATTGTAATAGACGTGCCAGGCACGAAAGCTTGACAGGTGTAGCAACAATAACTAAGGAGGGCGGGGATGAGCGAAGGGTCAATTGAAAAATTTGGGTGAACTATCCCTTTAATTCTATTCATTTT
>LR812535.1:17300174-17312674 GCA_903798195.1 Danio kyathit | reverse complement strand
AATGTATAACAAAACAAACTCTAATGCCGCGGTCACACTAGAGTTTGAGCACGCAAAATCCTGTCGTATGGCGCTGCGAAAAGAGGTGGCATTAAACAAGATGATTAGACATTAAGAGTGCTTTCACACCTGTTGATCGATTGTTTTGTTCTGAAACAGGGATTAAAATTGTTACTATGTTGCTTTTTGCCCTTGGTTCGGTTCGCTTTTACACGGCAAAGTTTCTAAACTGGCCAAAATAGTTAAAACAAGTCACGTGTGCATAAATTCTCTTCACACTGGTCAGAGTTCCACAGTTTATTTTCCCGCTTACGTTATTATTTTAACTTATGACAATGAGGAATAAGACATTATAAGCGAAAAGTTAATTTTAAATGGTGACACCTACAGACACCATCACTAAATATAAATTAGAGGTAAGACTTTCTCATACATCGTGGTTGGCTAGAAGTATGCATTATAGGCTTTACATTATTGAGAGAAATAACAGATAAACCAGGAATGCTGTTTGGTTAACTTTCCTAACCGATAAACAGCTCACGTTAATAGTTCAGCATGTTTTCAGTTTCGTATTTGACATGAAATGCAGTTACCAGTAGGAATGACATCCCACTGTTGTAAACAAATAAATGTTGGATAGAAGAGAACCCAGTTCAGGAGACTCGAAACAAGCAGAATTCTTTTATTGAGACGTGTTGGTTAATCTGCAGTCATACAGCGTCTTTAAGAAGTCCATGTGTCTGCAGGAGCCTATTGGAGGTCTGCAGTCTGCTAGTTTTATCACAAGTCTGATTTGAGACAAAGGTGTCCTGTCTATATTGTATTCTTAGGAGGAGGGGAGATGGTTAAACAAAGCATGCAAATTAGGTATTGGGTTAACCAGCATATAGGTGTTAGAAAACCTGCCACACAAGATAATCAACAAAGGGGTTTCTTTGGCCTGAAAGTATCACCCTAAGACAAAGGCAGAGTCATTGAAAGCCTGCCCGTTGCATTTGCATCACTGGCTCAGCCAGTAGTCAGAAAGATAAAGGTTTAATGTATCTCATAGCTGGTCTGTAAATGAAATGATATATTTTAAAACCAAAGAATATAACTTTTCAGTTAAATGTAGATTATTGTTCATTTGTAACTAGATTATATAAATTTATAATCCCACACCACTCTACTCATAATTCTCTCTTCATATAGTCATATATACCTATTACATAACTATAATACCCTGTGATATAGCCTGGTTTGTTAGATCGTATTGCCTTCTCGCTACAATCGATCCACTCCAGAACTCATTTCAATCAAGCCGAGACCACCTCATTCAGGCAATCTCGAACCGATTGTTTTGGTGTGGATCAGAGTCTGATTGCAGGTTTCACATATGCGAACTGAGCTAACAGGGCAAACGTGCCAGATTCCGAAACAAAAGTCTAGGTGTGAAAGCACCCTAAAAGAGCGAGCGATTGGTACAAATTTTAAATATCTGTACATAGAGGTCATGTTTTGATCTTTGATTGGTCTCATGCAGCCATGTGATTTGATTCCGCAGGTCAGAGTTCACCAAGCTTGAACTTTCCAACGAAGAAAACTGTGAAAGTTTTCGCACAAGATTACGCTTCCAGTCTGTCGCATACATTTGCGTGTGAATGCAAGTCTATTGGGTGAATAGTGCAGTGTGACCGCGGCTTAAGGCTGCATTTACACTGTATGGTTCAAGTGACCCATTTCTGATTTTTATTCTCCCATGTGGCACAGATCACATATGGCCCATGTATGTGTAAACAGAAAAAAAAAAATCACATGTATTCCGATTTACTCAGATCAGATTCAGGCCTTGTTCATATCTGGAAATTTATTTAGGGATATGTGCCCCTCCTCTCTTTCCTCTCTCATTAACATGCTTAAATACTTGTGCTACATGTCTGTAGTGTTCTCCTGCAGTGTGTTGTAACTGACTAAACACCAAGTTAAACCATAGCCAATGAAGACAGTCGTAGTAAGGTTGCTCTAAAGTCACTCTTCTTACTAGCGTTTGTGGTGAAAACTGCAATAAATAATACAACAATACTAAGAAATTGTGTTTTGACTGAAATTGCACTTAAAATGACCATAACATAAACAGACTACAGTTATACTTGCAGTAGGAATTACAATACTCATTCACGCAGCGGATGCCCTTCAAGCTGCAACCCATCACTGGGAAACATCCATACACACTCATTCACATACATACACTACGGACAATTTAGCCTACCCATTTTACCTATACCACATGTCTTTGAACTGTGGGGGAAACTGGAGCACCCGGAGGAAACCCATGCGAACGTGGGGAGAACATGCAAACTCCACACAGAAACACCAACTGACCCAGCCGAGGGTCGAATCAGTGACCTTCTTGCTTTGAGGCTAACGTGTTACCCACTGCGCCACCATGCAGCCCCGATTACAATACTAAACAAACTTATAAAACGTTGTATTTTTGACAAAATAATCACTGACATAATATATTTAATATGTCTAATGTTCAAAATATAAACTTACAGCATTGCCTCTATGACGATTTTAAGTGGATGCTTTAGATTGGCCGAGAGAGCACATGTCTGACATGGCTTACACACAGAGCCATGAACACTAACAGGAAGTGACTAAACAGGAAATATCTTATAACATAAAACAAAAGTATTCCTTTTTACAATTGAAGTAGATTAATTAAATAAATTATGAATTTCACATTAAACCATCAACTGTAAAAGATATGGACGTAGTATCCGTGATGTCACCCATAGGTTTCTGAAGAGCCCAAAAGAAGCTACCAGTAGGCGCGGCCAACCGTTGACATTTTGTTCGTGAGTCATCGCACCAACCGGGGGATACCAAACAAGGGCAAAGAGGCGGAGCGTGAGCGGAGCTACAGACGCATGCTGGACTTTCCTATGAGAGAAACGCTTGGTTGTATACTATATTAATAAAGTGTTTAGACTTTTAAAAACACTGTTGTAATACATTAAGCCACTAAAAATTGTTCTTATGACGTTTTTCTACAGGAGGAAAACGAGAATTACTTCCAAATACTTAAAATATAGTCTGTGTTAGTAAATACAAGGCTAACTATGAAATCCAGGCATAACACTGTATGACAACGTTTCAGATGACTGTTCTAGAGCCTACATCTAATCAATCTGTCAGATTCTGGAGTGCATTACAGATCTAAAGATAATTATAAATTATCTTAAATAAAACAAATACATTTATAGAGATGGTATATAAGTATATAATTTCACGTAAATGGTTTGTGAGCACAATTAAGTGCACACAGCATGCCATATCATCTGATAATTGTAAGAAATAATTTCAAAAAGCAATTGACTGTGTAAAGCCACATAAAACAAAACAAAAATCGATGAATATGCCGAGTTCAGCAGCTAGTCAGCCGGAATCAGCTGAGATGACGTGACGGCGACCAACGAGACCTAGCTGTCACTCAAGTGGCCACGCCCTTAATTATGCAGACTTAATATAACTTAATATAAACAGAACAGATGCGTTACACAAAAATTCACCCCCTCACAGTTGTCATGAAGGGTAATATTAGCTATTTGAACCAAAATCGTTTTTTTTTTTTTGTACCAGACTGTAAACACCTTTTTTTCTGCTGTAAAGTTGTTCATTTTAAAAGTGGGATAAATAGAAATCTGCTTTATTATGGAGCCAGGACTAGCAGAATTTTGATGAATTGCAGTTTCAGTTACTTCCGTATTTGCTTCACGAGGGAGTGCGAGAGGTTGCCTCTTGATTTAAACAAAGGGAATATGCATATAACATATTTAAAGAAGATATTTTAAAGTGAAACTTCCTAAAGGGCAACACAATGACAATTTAAAAGCTTTTTTGGGTCACATTTTATTTTGATGGTTCGTTTGTTAAATTTAAGTTACTACATGCCTGTATCTACATGCCAACTAATTCTCATTAGATTATAAGTAGGTTAGGGTTAGGGTTAGTGTAAGTTGACATGTACTTGCAAAGTTTCTTATAGTCAGTTAAATGCCTGTAGAAGGAGCAGTATCAACAGATATTAAGCAGACAGTCTACTTATACTTCAATGGACCATCAAAATAAAGTGTTACCCTTTTTTGTCCTAGTATATGTGATTTAAGGTTTGGGACTTTGCTGGAGTCTGTTCAGAGTTGAAGTCATTTGCTTTAATGACGCACGACTCGCATTGACAGGTGAAAATCCAATCTACCCACTTACACTACAGAAATCTGCCATGCAACCCGTTCATTCATTCATTCATTTTGCTTTCGGCTAAGTCCCTTTATTCATTAGTGGTTGCCACATTGGAATGAACCGCCAACTTATCCAGCATATGTTTTACACAGAGGTAAAGGAAAACATCCATATACACTCATTTACACACATACACTACAGCCAATTTAGTTTATTAATTTCACCTATAGCGCATATCTTTAGACTGAGGGGGAAACTGGAGCATCTGGAGGTAACCCACACAAACACGGGGAGAACATGCAAACTCCACACAGAAATGCCAACTGACCAGTGACCTTCTTGCTGTGAGGCAACAGTGCTAATCACTAGCCTCTGTGTCACACCGCCATGCAACCAATATAAACTAATATAAAACTATTGCATAAATAATGTGCATAAATAACACCATCGACATGACATTAAGATGCCTACTGGTTTAAAAGCCTGGATTAAAAGAAGATGGCCAAGTGAGAACTTTTCTGTCATAAACGATAGTAAAACAACTTGTCAAAAATTATTTAAAGAAATTGAAACCCTGCAAACAGATTAAACACAGGAATAGAGAAAAGAGCGCTCTTTTATTATCAGCTGTCAGTCAGCGCCTGCTCTTTTTTTTCCCTGAGTCATTGTGTCTTTACCGTGTGCAGTATTACTAATATTATTATCATTTCATTTATTTAGCCAGGAGATAACATTGAGACAGTACAGTTTCTTATTCCAGTGAGACCTGGTCAAGACAGCACATAAAGTTTCACATAAAAATCACAAAAAACAATGACACGAAATTACAAAATCACAATTCGTAAAAAGGTCAGATCATAAAAAACTATTACAAGTATCCTTTAAGACGTTGTACAGAAGATGTTTAAAAGTACTCAGAGTCAGAAGTGTGTCAAGATTAAGCTGATTTTGCAGGTCATTCCAAGCCCTAGGAGCATAAAAGAAAAAAGCACGTCTGCCAAGTTCTGACAATACCCTTGGGACTGTTAAACGAATAAAGGAACCAAATCTAGTGTGTTGGTTATTTTTGTGAAATGTTAGAAATTATAGAACGATAGGATGGTAGTTTACCAAAGAGAGTTTTTAAGTAAATAAGTACCAATGTAATTTTCTCCGTTGATATAAAGATGACCAATCTAAGAATCGTACAAAATACAGTGATGCGTCCGTGAGTCTGCGCCTGTGACAAAGCAGTGTAAATGCAGACATCGAATATGAGTCGTTTTTAAAAGATGATGTAAGCGGGTCATCAAATACAGTCACAGAATCGTAATTGACCATCATAATTGTAAATGCAGCCTAAGTAACGTATTTCAAATCTGTAAAACTGTAAACAGCGCCCTCTAGTGGATTTGTCATCTGAAACTTGCAACAAAATTTACCTGAAACTCATATTTTACATTTAGGAAAAAAAAAAAGTGTAGCATGCAGCACATATTTCCAATGAGCCTGGGTCAGATTTTTACCCTTGTAATTCTCTCAGCTGTACATTATCACCTAATGTTGTCTCAGATATCTGGATTGACTCAGGCTGGTATGTTGTTTCCTGAAGGTTAGATTTACAGTATGTGTGTCCTAGTGCATATGTGTGTTTTCGATGTGTTTTTTGGCAGAGCGAGGTGCGAAACAGCTGCTGTCTCACCTGCTGAGAGACTCTGGCACTCATTCGTAAACTTGTGAAACCAAGCAGAAACAGAAAAAACCCTGCATGCCCTTGTGTGATGGTAAAACACACGACAGGGGAGAACAGACAGCATATCAGCAGTTGTTCTTTATCTCACAGACATAAATAACTGTCCCTGTGACCGAGCACTTCGGGGAGCCACGGGTCTGATTTACACCTGAAGATCTTTCACAATCATGTGTCTAGCAATAAAATGTAATGTAACAGAAGTAGATATGCATGCTTTTTTTTGCATGTAACAAAAGGTATTTATTGTTTCTTTTTTTTTTTAAGTTTTAAAAAATTTACATCCATTTTTTATTTTTTTTTGCGTGTGTTTTTAATAAATAATATTTGTTATATAAATATTTGTTATTGGCCACACAATTTAAGTTTCATTTTTGGTTTTATCAGTTTAAATGTTTAGCAGTTTAATAGTGACCTAAGTAATATTTAATAGGTTTATACTTTGTACCTCCATGTCGGGATAGATCCACACAACACCTCTAGATGGCGCCACTAACTTGGTTAGTTCTCTTGTGTCCACAGAATATTACTTTCCCTGTAATTTAGTAATAACAAATGTGCCTCCTGCAGCTGTCCTTATAATGTACATAGAGCGCACGTGGTCATCACATGAAAATGTGAGCGCGGGAAAAGTGCACAGCCGCGCACGCATTTAAAGCAATTTCATAATCTTGCATATTGCCAGCAGCTTTGTCACATTATAGGACTACACAATATCATTATGTTATATGCACAGTAGCCTATAGGTCTACAGTTACATCAGTGAAAGCAGTTTGGAATGAAGCAGGTCGTCTGCTTTGATGATAATGGAGATACCCCCCCATCATCAATGGGGTCACCCCATTGAGCTCGGTTAATACGGAAGTCAGTAAGAATCACATCCCTGTTACATGTTAATTATCAACATTGTCAAATGATACTGTATTCTGCATGCCAGGCCAGTAGTTTGCAATGTAGTTCACTATTGTTGTTTTGGTTGTCAAGTACTACATACTTGTAGATAACATCACTAATTTCACTAAATGTTATTATACAGAGATAGAAGTGACAGTAGTGTTCTCAAATTAAGACACATTTTTAAATATTTGTGTTTTTGGGCACCCAAAACGCTGTTGTCTTCTAAATGAATGGCCAGAACCTTGAGTAAATGCCTACATAGTTTTCTGATGTTTATCCTACTTCACATTTTATTAAAATAATTTACTTTTTTATTTTAACTAGCAAGAATGCATTGAATAAAAATGTAATAAATAAAAGAATAAAATAAAATATAAAATAATTTAAATGTAATGTAAAATATTATAAAATAATTTTGCTATAAATATTTTGCATTTTCTTATGAATACAGTATTTATTAAAATTTCTGCTTTAGCAACATTTAATATCACAGGGATGGGTGGGTGGGACTTGATACATTTTAAAATATTTATTCAAGATAATATACGCAAATAGAAACCAGCTGTTTTAAATTCTAATAAAGTTTTGCAATATTATTTTTTAGCTATGTTTTGCTCCATATTAAATAATAATAATAATAATAATAATTATTATTATTATTATTTTTTTTTTTAATATATATTTTTTTACATTTTTTATTATTATTATTATTATTATTATTATTATTATTATTATTATTATATAATTAAACTATAAATACATATTTTTGTTTAAAATAATTGTTATATATTAACTAGTTATGTTTATTCAGTCTCTTAATTCAAAATATTACTTGAATTTTTATTTATTTATTTATTTATTTATTTATTTATTTATTTATTTATTTATTCATTTTTGTTGACCACCATTAAAATATATTCCTTTTTAGCTTTGTTTTGATTAAGTTAAAAAAAATAAAAAATAAAAATAAATAAATAAATAATAATAATAATAAAACTATAAATAGTTTAATATTTTTATTTGAAATAATTGTTATTAATTAACTACATTATGATCACCCAGTCTCTTGATTCAAAATATTACTTACATTTTTAATATTATTTTTTTTTTCATATATTTATTTTTTGTTGACCATCATTAAAATATATTACTTTAATAGTAATATATTACTACTACCGGCTGGGTCAGTTGGCATTTTGTGTGAGGAGTTAGCATGTTCTGTCATTGTTAGCGTGGGTTTAACCCGGTTGCTCTGGTTTCCCCCAAAAGTAAGCTAAATTGTCCATAGTGTGAGTGTGAATGAGTGTGTATGGATTTTTCCCAGTGATGGGTTGCAGCTGTAAGGACATTTGTTGCATGGGGCATGTGCTGAATAAGTTGGTGGTTCATTCCGCTGTGGTGACCCCAGATTAATGGACGGACTGAGCCGTAAAGAAAATGAATGAATGACAATAATATTTATTTATTTATTCATTTATTCATTTGTTGACTTCACCATTAAAATACTGTGTGTGTTTGTATTCCAGTATTTCTGGAGTTGAAAATATTCTTTCTTACTATAACATCCATTGTTTAATAACTCCAAAAGTAAGAATATGTAGTTCAAGTAAGAATATATTGTATAAGTAAAAATATTATTTACCATTTTACAGTAATATATTGAATATATCTGAATATTCATAACACCATCACTTGTGCCGTAATATCGTTGTGAATGACCTACTTTTGCTGATTACAAAAGTAATCAAAGTAGACTATACTGTAGATGGAGGTTTATATTCTTGATTAAACCCTTGCATTAGAAAACAATCAAAATCATGTTACAGTATATCCCCTTCACATGCATTTATACAGCACATATTGTTCTTACATTTGCCTGAATGCAATACAATGTACTTAAGTATTACATGCACTGCTCTGGATGTACAGTTTAATGTGGACAGAACCATCTGAAACGGTATTTAAGATTTATTTATCACAATGATTGCTTTTAGAGATTTTTTCTGGTTTGGTTTGCAGTCCGAGTCTGTTGTGCTTGAGATGACATGCCATAAATGCTGCATGCCGGCCATGCGATTATGGGATTTTCTAATATGGCGTCCTGTGGGGATTAAAGAAAACATAAGATACGGACCAAGAGTCAGAGAGCAGAGGCAGCTCCAGTGCACATGTTATACAGAGACTGGCATTTTATGGGCCACTTTTAAAGACTGTAAATTGTGAAACAGTAGAGCTGGGAAACACTGCTCACCAAAACATTCATCCACATGTATTGTAAAAAATATATATATTTTTAAAATATACAAAAATGGATTTGCTAAAATAGATATTAAAATATATATATTTACTTTTTTTTTTTTCAAATACACTTTTTAAGGGGATTTTGAAAATATATATGTATATTTGTAAAAAAAAACAAAAAAAAAACAAGTATTTAAAAATATATTTAGGTAATTAGAAAATACATTAGCATAAAATTTGGGTAACACTTTATAATAACTCCACACTATGAATCATTTACTAAACATTAGCATCTAGTGAAATCCTGATATGTTAATCATTAACTCTACATTAAGTTAGTAAACAGTTTATAACTGCAGCTACAAATTATCTATTCCTTACTTACTGTACAACCACATTTATAATGTGCTTAATAATTGTACTTTCATACTTTGTTAATGATTTACTTTTCATTACTAAATTGAGTATTGCATTATTAACAAACCAGTTGTATTTAAGAGTAGTCGATGGTTTTTAAGATCATTCAGAATGAGTTAGTAAATGATTAATAAACTATTGAAATCAACGTTTATATATCTTATTATTCAGGCATATATTAATAGTTAATTTGTATGTTCATAAATGCTTTATTAACTCAACTTCATGCAGTTTTGGGTAACACTTTATAATAACTACACACTATGAACCATTTACTAAGCATTAGCAAATAGTGAATTCATTATTTGTTAAGCATTAACTCTACATTAATAAGCGTTAGTAAGCAGTTTATAACTGCAGCTACAAATGCTGTATTCTTGACTTACAACCACATTTATAATGTGCTTAATAGCTGTACTTTCATACTTTACTAATGATTTATTTTTCATTACTAAATTAAGTATTGCATTATTTACAAACCATTTATTTAAGCATAGTTAGTTGTTTTTTTTTAAGATCAGTCAGAATGAGTTAGTAAATGATTAATAATCTATTAAAATTTACATTTTTAATTCTTATTATTCAGCCATATAGTAATAGTTAATTTATATGTTAATAAATGCTTTATTAACTCAACTTCATCCAGTTTTGTGACCTAATCTAAAGTGAGGACTATTTATGCTTTATAAATCCCTTATAAATGACAATTAAAGGCTCAGTTAAATTCTAAACAGGAAAAAAGAACATAAAAGACTTTATTCATTCCTATTCGTTTAAAGATACACAAATCAAACCGTATCAAATGAAAAATAAATCTTTGCAACCTTATCTAAAGTAAAATTACTGTACAGTTTACACATTGCATCCTATTATATTGTTAAATTATTATATTGTTGTTTTTTATCCAATTTTGGTGTATTTTGACACTCCCGTTATTCCGCAATGTTTAAACTTTACAGTAACTTTACTTTTTAGATAAGATTGTAAAGATTATTGTTCATTTGATACTGAGCCTTTACTGTATATGTCATTTATAAAGGATTTATAAAGCATAAATAGTTCTCACTTTAGATTAGGTCACAAAACTGGATGGAGTTGAGTTAATAAATCATTTATTAACATATATAGTAACTATTACTAAATGCCTGAATAATAAGATATATAAACGTTGATTTCAATAGTTTATTAATCATTTACTAACTCATTCTGAATGATCCTAAAAACCTCCAACTACTAATAAATACAACTGGTTTGTTAATAATGCAATACTTAATTTAGTAATGAAAAATAAATAATTAGTAAAGTATGAAAGTACAGCTATTAAGCACATTATAAATGTGGTTGTAAGTCAAGAATACAGCATTTGTAGCTGCAGTTATAAACTGCTTACTAACTCTTATTAATGTAGAGTTAATGCTCAACAAATAATGAATTCACTAGATGCTAATGCTTAGTAAATGATTCATAGTGTGTAGTTATTATAAAGTGTTACCCAGTTTTGTGACCTAATCTAAAGTGAGGACTATTTATGCTTTATAAATGCCTTATAAATGACAATTAAAGGCTTGATATCAAATGAACAATAATCTTTGCAATCTTATCAGAAAAGTAAAATTATTGTAAAGTTTAACGATTGCTGAATAACAGTAGTGTCAAAAATACGACATAAAATTGGATAAAACAACAACAATATAATAATTTAACAATATAATAAGGTGCAATGTTTAAACTGTACAGTAATTTTACTTTTTGGATAAGATTGCAAAGATTTATTATTTATTTGATACAGTTTCATTTGTGTATCTTCAAATTAATAGAAATGAATAATGTTGTTTATGTTCTTTTTTTCTGTTTAGAATATAACTGAGCCTTTAATTGTCATTTATAAAGGATTTATAAAGCATAAATAGTCCTCACTTTAGATTAGGTCACAAAACTGGATGAAGTTGACTTAATAAAGCATTTATGAACATACACATTAACTAATAATATACGCCTGAATAATAAGAATTATAAATGTTAATTTCAATAGTTTATTAATCATTTACTAACTTATTCTGAATGATCTTATAAAACAACCAACTATGCTTAAATAACTGATTTGTAAATAGTGTAATGCTTAATTTAGTAATGAAAAATAAGTCATTAACAAAGTATGAAAGTACAAGTATTAAGCACATTATGAATGTGGTTGTAAGTCAAGAATACAGCATTTGTAGCTGCATTTATAAACTGCTTACTAACGTCTATTTATGTAGAGTTAATGATAAACAGATAATGAATTCACTATATGCTTATGATTAATAAATGGTTCATAGTGTGTAGTTATTATAAAGTTACCTAAAATTTGTTTTATAATAATATATATTTACATAAAAAAATATTAGCATAAGTATCTAAAATATATATTTAGCCAATTAGAATATACAGTTGAGGTCAGAATTATTAGCCCCCCTGAATTATTAGCCCCCCTGTTTGTTTAATTATTTTTTTCCCCAATTTCTGTTTAACAAAGAGAAGATTTTCTCAACACATTTCTAATCGTAATAGTTTTAATAACTCATCTCTAATAACTGATTTATTTTATCTTTGTCATGATGACAGTAATTAATATTTGACTAGATATTTTTCAAGACACTTCTATACAGCTTAAAGTGACATTTAAAGGCTTAAATAGGTTAATTAGGTTAACAAGGCAGGTTAGGGGAATTAGGCAGGTTTTTGTATAATGATAGTTTGTTCTGTAGACAATCAAAAAAAAAAAAATTAGCTTAAAGGGGCTAATAATTTTGTCCTTAAAATGGCTTTTAAAAAATTAAAAACTGCTTCTATTCTAGCCGAAATAAAACAAATAAGACTTTCTCCAGAAGAAAAAATATTATCAGACATACTGTGAAAATTTTCCTGCTCTGTTAAACATCATTTGGTAAATATTTAAAAAAGAAAAATAATTCAAATGGGGGCTAATAATTCTGACTTCAACTGTACATTG